>APFE030668964.1:28248-39648 GCA_000404065.3 Pinus taeda | reverse complement strand
GAGGGGGTATAGACTAGGAAGGATGAGTAGGGGGTCCCCAAGAAGGTATAGTTGTGGTTTGTTTGGGTTTGTAATATGTATGGGATGACCCTTGCATACCCTGTTGGTATGGTCTAGGCCCAGGAGGCCTCCTTTGGTTGATTTAGAAAAGCTGCTGAGTGACCCCTTCAGCTCCTTGATATATAGCTTTGAGTCTAGGTAAAGAAGGGCACTTGTCTATGGAGTGGTTTTCTTCACAGACTGAGAAAATATCAATACAGTTCAATGGACATTCATTCCTAGGATGCCTCCTAGTGCATCTAGGACAAAATATGGCCAGGGTACTTTCTGCTTCCTCTTTCTTCCTTATGATGTTCATTGTGTCTAATTGCAAGGCAAGGGTTTGCAACATATAAATTTTGAAATCTTCCAACATATTTCCAATTTCACCCTTGATGGATGAGTTGGAGGATGATGTACTGGCCATAGGTTGACTACCCCTACCCTTTTTCCTAGTTGCCCTAGAATGGTTTATAAAGACAATATTAATATCCTCTTAGGGTAATTGGTAAATATCTCCTCCTGTTATCATATGTAAGGTATCAAGAAGATCCTCCCTTACTCCTCTAAGCAAGAACAACTTTAGCGACTCAGGGCCAAGTGTTCACTGGGCCCTTTTATAACTAAGCTGGAATCTTTCTTCATAGTCTTCTAAGGATTCATCCTAGCCTATGGTCAACTTGAAAATGTCTTCTTTAGTTTCCTTTGACCTACAGTAGTCCCTATATTTGGTGTTAAAATCCTACCGCATCTAAGCCCAATTTGTGATGCTATCCCCAGGTAAACCCATGAACTAGCATAATGTTGCATCCTTGTGGGTAGATGGAAATAGTTTTAACTTTTTCTCATCATTTGTATAGTCATAGGTTCAACATATAACAAAAATATCAAATAGGAAAGTGTTAGGGTCCTCTATGGTTAGGCCATGGAAATGAGGTAGAGTAGAGGGGCTTATATTCTTGATCTTAGTGTCCCCATTGGTTTCCTTGATGGGGAAGGCACCCTCAATTCTCTCTCTATTCCGTCTGTCATTTCCGTTTTCAGCCATTGGTTCAATAGGAATGGGTTCTTCCTATCCTTCTTCCCCTGTAGGTTCTTCAAATATGTAAGGTTTCTCACCTAAAGGTTCTTCTAGTTCAGAGTCACCGAAGAAGAGAGAAGGTTGACTGTAGGATGCAGTGGGGGTATTTGACAAGAATTTCCCTAAATTGTCCCTATTCCTATGAGGCATGAAAGGAAATGTTTTTGGGTTGGTTTTTGTAAGATTTTCTTTAAAGCTAGAAAGTACTTTGCAGAAATGGAATTGTTGATTGAATGAAAACTACTAATAGAAAAAAAAGTACTTGCTGAATTGAAATTCTACTTGCAAAATGGAAAGGAAAGCAGATAGTGACAAATGGAAAAAAGGAAGCTACTAGATTACTTTTGCAGAAAGAAAATAATGAAAGAAAATGGAGGATAAAAAGTAGAATAAAATAAAGTTGGAGACTAGAAATAGAAGAAAGTAGTAAGCACATTCTACTTTGACACCTCCCTGGAAACGACTCCCAAAAGTGGTGAGCCTAGGTATTGCAACACGAATTCTGCAACTCCCAGGCCTACTAGCTTTACTTATCAACCTAGGGTTCGTACAAACTTGGAGGTGATAGTGCTATATGCACAAGTAAAAGTGAAGGTTCTGCCTGTTGTCATTGCTCATTTGGCAAGAGACCCAAGGGGCGCTAAGTCAGACTTCTGTAGTGTTTGAAGAAGCTTAATTCTTTGATGGAAGAAGAGAAAATCTATTCTAAGAGAGAGCTACTCTATTGCAGTAATGAAGAAAACAACATGTAATGCTAAACAGAATTGCTAAATCAACACTAACCTAATGCTGCTATCTAATTTGTAGAGGTAAAGAGCATTAAACTATACTAAGGTGTAAGAAAAGAAACTAAAATAAGTCTTTTTTCAAACGGAAGAGCAGTCAGAGATCAGAATTGGTGAAAGGAGGACGTAAGGACGTAGTAGTGCATAGGGACCATTGGATTGATCAATGAATAGAAGATGGACGATGGAGATCCTACCACGAGGAATTAAGTGAATGAATGGACAAATAAGGCAACGAAGTAGATGAATGGCAAATATCTTATCACGAGGAATTAAGTGAATGGATGGACGAATAGGGTAATGAAGCAGATGAATGATCTAAATCTTATGGAAAGGAATTAAGTGAATGGATGGATGAACAGGGTTAATAGGAGATTAATGCAAGAGATCTTATCACAGAGATTAATTTAAGAGATGGATGGATAAGGTTAATCAGAGGATGGACGATAGAGATCGTATCGGTGGGAAGAAAATGTGTGGAAATGATGGAGTGTGTTTTGAAAGCGGTAAGCGGTTTCTCACATGTCTTCAAAGTTGTAAGCTGTGTTTCTAAATTTCAAATGATTAACCTAACTGAGTGACACGTAGCATGAGAAAACCACTTTTATCGCATGCACTCGGGTGGATAACAGTCAAGCAAGAATCTGCGTAAGATTGTACGATAGCCGTTGGATCAGGCTAGACAGATCAACGATATAGATTGGCCAAGATAGTTGGCGATTGGGTGACGTGGTAGCCATCAAATCAAGTGAGGCAGATCAACAGTGGGTTTAAAGTGCATAAAGTGTTGAGGTGATGCGATATCCATCGGATCAGGTGAGGTAGATCGATGGTGGGGATTTAAAGCGCATAAAGTAGGTGGAAGACTTCACATGAGGTGGAAGTTGGATAAACTAATGAATCAGACAGTGATTGGGAAGCTTTGTTGTGGATCGGGGGGTAAGGGTATTATGCATGAGGAACGTGCTGAAGGAGGTTTCAATGGAAACAATAGAAAAACTATTGAGGGTGAACAAGTAATTGCATGAAACAAAAAACTCCATAGCTCATGCGAGAACCAAAAACCTGTGTTTTTGGGGCTGTTGAAGGGTCTCTTCCTCAAGTCATGGTCCCAAAGGGAGGACGTGAGGCCAAGACACCTGTGGGAAACCTTATGGTGATATTTTTCTCCTAACTACCCTGTAAACTGAAAGGAAGCACGAATGGAAGTAAACTACAGCACAATTGATCTACTCTACACTACTATAATGAAAACATAGCTACTTAAGAAAATGAACAAAAAATATAGGAAGCTACTTAAGCAACTAAATAGAACCAGAAATATATGCTAGCATATATATACAGTAAAGAGGAGCTTTGACTACTCTGGTTGGGCCCTAACCCAAGAGATTCAACCCTCTGAGTTAACTCGGTGCTAGCTCAAAATAGAACTCATCTTTATTATAAAAACCATGGATTACATAACAAACTGTCACATTTCTTGCAACTCAGAAATAAAGTAGAGTTTTTCCCTAAAAATATGAATCCTTCTGAGGTCCTAAGCCTCTCTAATTATACATTTGATAAACTGGTTTCTATCACTTTCACTTGCTCAACTGTCTTCTAGTCTTCAAAGTGATGGTTGTTTGCACTCCGAGCTAAGGGAGGAATATTCGAATGGAGGGGTAGTAAATGAGGAGGATTTACATCCTATAATTACTCTCCCTTGTCCCATTCAAATTTTTACCAAGGTCTTTGCCACAGTTCCTGCATTTTATCCTTTATTCCTGCATTACATGCACATTAGACCACAAAGCAAAATATCCAACTCTAACTCATCTCATAAACAAAATATAGTCAAAAGTATGAAATAAGTTGTGAGAATAGTTGGTTTGACTAAGCTACGTGGTGAACTAATGTCAATTAAGGCCCATATAATTACTCATTAATGAGGCTCATTAGTTGTCATGCATGCATGGTAAGTCACTGATTGACATGAGCCCTCCTTATGCTAATCAAGGACCTATGGTTAGTTATGTGGCAAGCGGGAACCCTCAAAGAGGTCCTAATCAATCCATGGGGGCACCCTATTCACAACATCAAATGAGTCAAGGAGGCACTACTTATCCTGGTGGCACTTCTACCCCCCTACCTAACAATCCCTATGTAAACCCACAATACAATACCATACCCTAAGGCACCTACTATACCATGCAACTTGTGTATAATGTTGGCAACTACACAATGGGAGGATCGTAAGGATCCTCAAAACATATGCCATCACCTTGGTCCGATTCTGGGGCATCAAACACTTTGTCTTTCTTGGCAACGTTTGATATCCCCAACTTATAGAAATATACAAATGACCCCATCTATCGAAACTTACTCTGGCCACCAATCGCACATGAAATACTGACAGAAATCCCTAAGTTCGAAGGGAAACAAGGGGAGGATCTGGGTACCCACATCACCACCTATCATCTTTGGTGTGTTTCTAACTCCATGGTGGATGATAGTATCTAGTTATGTCTTTTTCCCTGCACCCTTACTGGAAATGCAACCAAGTGGTACATTGAGTTACCACGAGCGTCAATCAATACCTTTGACACTCTAGCGACGGAATTCTTAAAGCACTTCCAGCTACCCATCTGTTATGAAACTGGGATGGAACTCCTCACTTCATTATGTCAAGATATCACCACCCACATCTCTAATCATATAAATGAATGGAGATATAGGCGGACATAGTCAAACCTCCCCTCCCATACTATCTTTGAGTGGATTGGTTTTGCAAGTATCTACTCCCCCAAATCGCTAAGGATGTTGCCTTAGGTGGTGCGGTCATAGAAAACCAATCCATACGTTGTGCCAGCACTTAGATCTGATATATTCGCAATCTAGCACTCTATACGACATAATTCCCAATGCACCTTGCAACGCCAATGCTCCTGCTACTCAGCAACACAGAGTGCATGCCGATGGGATTATCGGCACAACCATCGGGGCTAATGTAAAACAACTCAGTGGTCACATTGCCCAAATGTCAATGGATCCCTCTACCAAATCTACTTCTCTTCCTACCACTGTGATAAACTTTGTGTAGTCCACACAAAAACCCGATGGTAAGAACAAGAAGAATAATAAAATGACCACTCCTTCTGAAGAGCAGTCAACAAAGCAACAAGCCCAAAGCAGAAGGTTGCTGCGCCCCCTCACGATGGAAAGGATAAATCTACAAGATTCCCTTGAAAAATATGTGTGGAAGACCACATGACCTATCACTACCCATGTCTTCAGGAATGCACAGATTTCATCGCTAAAAAGGATATTGGCAGGACCCTTGCTATCCTCAATACTCCTTTGCCCACTCAGCAACAACAACACCTTATTGCAAACCAACCCCAACCCCCACAAAGGGGCAATGATGGTTCGCAACATCCTTCAACAGGCGAAGGACCCTCTACCATTTACACATTTGAAATGGTAGATCTACAAACCAAAGCCAAATCTTATGGAGCTCCTATCACTCATGTAGAGGAACCCTCCTCAAGTTAAAACCCATTGCCACCTAATGATCTTCATATCGAAAAGTTGGTTGCTGACCTTGTCATTCGACCCCCTAAAAGGGCACTTCGACGCACAACACATAATACATCTACATGTGCCGCCCAAAACTACAACATTGTAGAAGACTTGGTGCAAGCGCCATCGTCTATGTCGGCACTCGAAGTATTACAAACATGTACAACACAAAGGAAAGCTTTGATTTCAGCCATTGGTGGTATCGAACCACAGGATTCCATGCTTTCAGTTTTCGACATGGAAAATTGTAAACCTCCCCTTTCTCACCAGTTTGCATTTCAGATTCAAATCTTTTCGAAAGGTAAAGGTATACATAGAACTGTCATCAAGGAAGGTGCTTCTACTTGCATAATGTCAGCTTCATGTTGGATCACTTTGGGTTCTCCAACCCTATCCCTGCCGTAAAATTCCCTTAAATATTTCGACGGCCACACTTTCATCCCAAAAGGTTACCTAGCTAGCCACCCCATCACCTTGCATTGAAAAATGGTAACAGTGGACATCGAAATCGTAGATAGAAAGCTAGACTATAATCTCTTGTTGGACTGCAGTTGGAATTACGCCGTGGCTGCCATTGTGTCTACTATCTTTCGCATCATCCTATTTCCATTAGATGGAAAGATAGTCATAGTGGACCAATTATCCTTTTGCACCCCTGATTATTCCCCATTACCCAGTGGCTCTGTACCCTTAGTGGGTGGTGTACGTGACTCTTACGTCAGTATCAGTACTAGTCTACTGAAGGCCTTTTCCCTGATGGGTTGTTTCCCTCTTCTTCCATCAGTGGTTCCACAGATGGTCAATATGGTTTCATCCATTCCTCATAAACAGACCGATCCTTGGATCCTACCAGACCCTTCAGACATTGACACTTATGGAGAACAAATGTTGCTATCACCAGTTGAATTGGCCTACCAGGCCATTGAATCTGCATTCGAGTCTTCAGTAACTTTGGTCATGGGCAACAATACCACTGCTCCTCCCATAACTGCTCCTTCTTTCAATCCCCTCAATCAAGTCCTACCTATGAACCAACCTATTAGAGAGATCATGAGTTTAGAAGAGCGACCTTCAAAGGACTCACACCATCGTGTTTTGATATCTGATTCAGACATGATGCCTCTTCAAGTCCTATCATCTAACACACCTGAAATCATTTCCTCACCATATACGACTATCCAAACTTTGGACTCAGAAGGAAACATGGGCACTATTTCAAGGACATTGCTCATCGATATTTTTGTCATGATAGGCATCATGGAAAACATTTGGGTTGGAGTCGATTGCAATCCTGAAGAAATTGCAAGCTCTAACTACCCTTTTAAGGATTTCCATGATGTTTTCCCTTGGTCTTATGAGGAAATGCATGGAATAGACCCTTCTATTGTCAAGCATGAGATCAAGAATTATCAATCATTCTTTTTATGGTATTTTTTTTAATCGTTAATCCAAAAAATCCTCAAGTCTCCTTCTTCAACCTCATTAAACTACCATGGAGAAGAGCGAGCATTATTTTTATGGTATTTTTCTTGCTCATTAATCTGAAAAACCTCGAGTCTCCTTCTTTGGGCTCGTTAAACTACTACAAAGAATATATGAGCATGTTCGTTTTTTGGAATTTTCTTTCTCTTGAACCAAAAAATCCCTACATTTTTCATCATTGGGCTCGTTAAACACATACGACGATGGTCCGAGCAACTCTATTTTGCTCTTTTTCTAGCTCATTAAACTAAAGAAGATCATTAGAGCATTCTTTTTAGGAACTTTCTTCTCACTCAAAAAACTAAAAAAATATTGAGTTTTTTCTTCAGACTCGTTAAAAACTTATGAAGAAGCTTTGAGCATTCTTTTAGGTATTTTTCTCGCTCATTAAACTAAAAAATCCTGAGTTTTTGTCACTGAGTTTATTAAAAATCTACAGCAACAACAAGCGCACTTGCTTTTTTGGGACCATTTCTCACTCTTAAATTGAAAAATCATCGAGTTTTTCCCTTCTTCGAGCTCATTAAATCTATGAAGAAGGAATGAGCAGTTCTTTTGCCTCTTTTTACCTTTCTCACTAAACTGAAAAAGATACTTTGAGTTTTCTTCATTTGACTCGTTAAAATTCAATGAAGGTATTGAGTTTGTCATCACGTGACTCATTAAAAATTCACAACGAATATCAAGTTTAGTCTGTCTCCTCGTACTCATAACAAAATGAGGTCAACATCTATTGAGCATAGGTTTATATTTATCTAGACTCAATAGATTAACTCACGGAAAAGTAATCAATCCGGGTATACTATTAAACTTTTGTCGCACTCGGTTAAAAACTATGACAAAGGGACCACCATGGAGTCATTCTTTACGATCTTTTTAGACTCTCTAAATATGAAAATACCACCGAGTTATCTCATCTGGACTCATTAAATTACATAGTTGAAGGATAAGGTCGCTCCTATTACAATCCTTTTCAAACTCTTAAAACATGAAAAGGTCGATGAGGTTTCCTATCTAGACTCATTAAACTAATCAGGTAGGGTATAGAGTCGCTCTTTTTGTGGTCCTTTATAGGTCACTCTTAAAATATGAAAAGATTGATGAGTTTACCCATCTGGACTCACTAAACTAATCAGATGAGGAAAGTAGACAATAAAACTGTGTTCAGTATTTCAAAGCATGGTTTGGAAATAGTTGTTCCCTTGAACATGGCACTCCCTCAGATAAGCCTTCCTTGTGACGACCTCTCAATATGAATCTTACCATCCTATGAGTTTAGCCTAAATACCCCGATGTTCTTGCATCTTTGTATCCTAACACTCTTTGGTGTTCATGAGTCTAGTGCTGCATGGTTAAAACCATTATCGTGCCTTCTATTATTTAAGGTCTAACCTTTTGTTTCCTCCATCGACCCATCAAGCATATCCTTCATCATGCCCTCTATCGTTTTGACCCAATGCTCAAAGATTCCTCAAAAAACAAAATTATTGTTGTCCCATTTCGTGTCAATTGATGTAGGACACATTATTGACTACCTTTCGACAGGTATCTTCCTATCGACTTCAGCACTCTATCTAGGAAGACAACCCAAAAAAACATTCAGTGCCTTGGTACTTGCAGATATTAGTGGCAGGTCACCTTGTGTTTGATTAGGGGTTCTCTTTATTGGCTCCTAGTTAAATGATTCTACAAGTGTTCGACAACAAAAGCATTTTTCACACTTGCTAGATTGTATTGTGCATCTTGGAAACCATCACCATTATTGGTGGCCTTCCTCGCATCTGTTAATGGTCTCCATTATTGACTGGTAATCAAGCGATTTCACGCATGTTCAACATCAACGCATATATTCACATGCATTGATATATGATGTTCGGTGAAGTGGAAATCAAGACCTTGGGTAGAGGCTTGCATCACTCAACCTTGTTTTCTCTCCCAAGTTGCATATATCGTTTTTTGGAGACAACTCATTAGAATGATCCTATTATGACACTAGTTCCGCATTGTGCTTATTGGTGGCTAGCATTGTCATATCTCTTGTATGAGAAAATCACTCTAACATAGCTACTAAGCATGGGAATGCCCAACTCAGGACATGATTTTAGTTGTTTTATATATGTGTGTGTGTGTGTTGTATCAGGTTTCCCGTACTGCCTGAAGCTGTGATCCTCTCTCTCTTTTTGTCAAACAAGAAAAATAATAGTTAAGTAATGTATTTCAGCCATCATCGTAGCCTCTGATCTCATACTTTAGGGGGCATCTGTTATACAACAAAATGACCTCCTTATTAGCTCAGAGGGGAAAGACATGATGGTTGAATAAATGACCAAGATCACAAGCCTTATTTCCACACTAACACTGCCTATAGACTAACAACATGCTTTATAAAGCTTCTCTGCAATCCTAAGGGAGTGTTAGTGACCCCAGTAACTCTACTTGTTAGTTCGGGGACAGCGTTAATGAACCCCAATTAGGATATAAAGGTCAAAGGAGTGAATTGACTATGAAATATCCCTACATTCTCTCCTAAATCTACTCAGAAAAGAAAGGAAACATGAAAGTTTGACCTATTTGAAGGATTTCTAATCCTAATGAAGAAGGAAAATGGGAAAGAGCTCAAAATAATGGCAACATCATTGCTTTTAACTAAGGAAACTCATGGAGAAACTTGGCAACCCTAACCTCGAATGCTACATAAGCAGAGCGAGGGCTATTGTGATAGAGGTTAGATCATTTGAAAGGATAGCTTAATTGATTGTCGAGCATAGTCTCAAATCTAAGCATAAGAAGTTGGTAAGAAGGGAGAGAGAGATAGAGGAGTTGGAGGGGTAAGGGAATGTTAATGCAATCGATGGTTGTAATCACTCTTTCAACATTAATATAGAACTGCAGTTGTACTATCTACTCCATGGTGTTGGTACTATCATTTATTTATTTGTTTGTCCAATGCCTTTTAGCATGAGTAGCTTAGTTATGTGTAACTATATTTCTTTTGTATATTCATGCATTAATTGTCAAGTTTTTATGTTGTGATTATGGTTGTCTCTTCTATGTGTAGAACTTGATCCAGAGTTAGCATAGGGGACTTCCACCTAGCTACATTATGCTCTCCACCAAATCTACACGGAGGCTCGAGGTAATGAATTTGTTTTGCTTTGATAGTTAGTTATTGAGTATGGACATGCATGTAGCTTTATGAAAGTTGTAGCTAATCTTACAATCTGCCAAGGCTCCCAGGAAGACCCTTGAGGGTTTCTTCATTCTCCATACACTGTGCATTTAATCCTATAGAAACCCAAACCTACCCTTACAAGTGACAAATTTTTGAAGTATAAGCAATAAATTTATCCATTTACTCTTAAGATTTATGATGGGAATACCTTTCTTGAAGACAATGGGGTCCATATTTGGATTTTTTAGGAAGACCTTCCAATATTCTCCATTAATTCCCCTGTTCTTGAACCATTTTTCCTTGCTCCTTGGTAATTTAGTATTCCGCGATCATGGACTTCTTTATGGGTATATTAATGTATCCTATTTCACCTTTAGTTTCATTAAATGAGCATGCAAATGTCTTTGTCACTTCCTTGTGAAAACTGTTGAATTTGTCAATGAATTGCAACCATTGTTTCTTTTACAGCAGCTCCTTGGTCTAAGGGTATCCCTCCAAGAATTTATTCCCTATTGTCTCGGTTCGAAAAATGATCCCCATTATGTAGGATGCTTTGCCTCAAAGACTGGTTAATTTGACAAGAGAATGTTGTTGACAGGGTTTTTCTAAGTGGTAGAAGGAAGGAGTGGCTATGAAAGTTCAGAGAAGTGTAAGAACGGGTGGATTATAATAAGGGTTATAGGAATGAATCAAACCGTTGGGGCACATTTAAATTGATGATTCAATGACTACTTTGATAGATTTCGAATCAAGACATGACATGATCTTTGGGTGGTGGATTATGATGGTTTGTTAGGTGACCATCACCCTTAAGTTGTAATGATTTAGTTTTTATTTTTTGGCAGTACTATGAATTCCTAGTCATATATGCAATATATCAATCCCTATTTATAAATTAAGTAGAACATACATGTGATCCACTTTTCTAACTTTGTTTGTTGTTCTGAGGTCTCTTGTAGGTACTTCACTTTGTTAGCTGTCCTTCAATTCAAACCACCAAGTGTCCCTGTAGGCTTCAAAAAAAAAATTATTAGGCTGCAGAAAATTGTCTTAGCTACAAAAACTTGTCCAAGATGTGGAAAGTTGTTGATTCTGTAGTTGAGAAAAAACTTTAATAATGGAACTTTTTTATTTTCTTTTTGTAAGGAAAATTTGAAGTGCCAACTAAAAAATGGTTTTCACTCTAAATTTTCGGTATAAACCTGCCAACAACATGTTGGTTTTCATGTTTATAACTTATTATTATTATTATTATTATACATATAATTTACTTATTTTTT
>APFE030668964.1:2514-13331 GCA_000404065.3 Pinus taeda | reverse complement strand
GGCAAGTTTGAACCTAGAGCAGACGAAGGCATTCTCCTTGGTTACTCTCCCCACAACAAAGCATATAAGTGTTACAATAAAAGACTTGGAAAAATTGTTGACAATATTGATGTAGTGGTTGATGAAGAAGGAAACATTCATAGGCAGGTAAAATCCGAAGATTTCGTAGATGATGAGGACTATCCTTCAACATCAAATCAGACTTATGATGAAGAAGAAACTCATGAGGCACCAAAAGAACATATAAGGAGAGAAGAAAAGACTCCATCCAGGTACGTTCAGAAGAATCATCTAGAAACTCAAATTTTGGGGCAGAAAGAGGCAGGTGTACAAACAAGAAGAACTATTTCAGAAGTTTCAAGCTATCTAACATTGCTCTCCTCCACTGAACCAAAAAAGGTAAGTGAAGCATGCAAAGATGAATGTTGGATCAAGGCCATGAATGAAGAACTGGAGCAAATTGAAAAGAATAACACTTGGGAGTTGGTTCCTAGACCAAACGATAAGAATGTCATAGGGAAAAAATGGATATTCAAAAAAAAGCTGAATGAAAATGGAGATGTTATTAGAAACAAGGCTAGACTTGTTTGTAAAGGGTATGCACAACAAGAAAGTATAGACTTTGAAGAAACATTTGCACCAGTTGCTAGACTTGAGGCCATAAGAATGTTCCTTGCTCTTTATAGCTTTCAGAAGTTCAAAGTATTTCAAATGGACGTGAAATCTGCCTTTTTGAATGGAGACTTGGATGAATAAGTGTATATTGAGCAACCAGATGGGTTTATCCTTGGAAATGATACAAAACTTGTATGCAAACTCGAAAAAGCTCTATATGGCCTTAAACAGGCTCCAAGGGCTTGGTATGATTGTTTGGATAAGTACCTTCATCAACAAGGTTTTACAAAAGCATCAATAGATAGCAATCTATATATAAAAATTGATAATGATAAGTTGCTAATACTTGTTGTGTATGTTGATGATATCATCTTTGCAAGTAATGAAGAAGACATGAGTCAAAAATTTGCCTTGGTGATGCAAAAAGAATTTGAAATGTCTCTGCTTGGTGAGTTGACATATTTTCTTAGTTTACAAGTCCAACAAAACAAAGAGAATATTTTTTTTATCACAAAACAAGAACCTTAAACAGATCTTGAAGAAATATGGCATGGAAGATTCGAAACCAGTATGTACCCCTATGGTAACAGGATGCAGCATCAGCGCAAATGATAAATCAGCAGCAATACATCAACCAACCTATAGATCCATGATTGGTAGTCTGCTCTATCTAACAGGTACTCGACCAAACATTATGCATGCAGTGGGAATAGTTGGAAGGTTTCAGGCAAACCCAAAGGAAACTCATCTTCAAGCAGTTAAGATATTTTTTAAGTATCTTCAAGGAACTCAAAACTATGGCTTATGGTATGTACAGATCTCACACTTCATGCATATACTAATGTATATTGGGTAGGAAGTGTGGATGATAGGAAAAGCACTAGTGGTGGTGCATTCTTCATGGGTTCTAGATTAGTATCTTGGTTCAGCAAGAAACAAAGTTCAATTGCATTATCTACAGCTGAAGCAGAATATGTGGCTGTTGCATCTTGCTGCACACAACTCCTTTGAATGATGTAAACATTGCAAGACATTCAAATCACTTGTAGTCCACCTATCTCCATTTTTTGTGACAATACAAGTGCAATCAATATTTCAAAGAATCCAGTCATGCATTCGAAGACCAAGCACATACCTATCAAATATCATTTTCTCCGAGAACAAGTGCTTGAACAAAAGGTCAAATTGGAGTATGTTCCCTCCAAGGAACAAGTTGCTGATATACTCACCAAACCACTGCCCTGGGAGACATTTGAATATCTCAAACAAAAGCTGGGAGTAGTCGATGCATCATCTTGCTGTTGAAACTTATCTGTTTCAGAGATTAATGGTTGTATGCGAGTTTCATGAGGAGAATTCGCGTACATACACCAGTTTCTGTGGATTTAGTCGCATATATGTTGGATTGAAGACAAATAGTGGGCCAGGCTCAGGATGAAAAGAGTCTGCTATGGGTCTGACAGAGACCATCTAGCACAGGTTCAAGGGGAGCATATATTCTTCTAATAATTCATTGTTGGTATTATCTAAGAAGATCTTGGTTCAATTTCACAATTGTTTTGATTTTAGGTGGAACAAGTGCAGAGGGAGAACATGGTTGCTTGTCTAAATGATGATTGACAAATGTTGTTGATGATAGATATTTCGTCTCTATTTCTTTTCTTATCAAGGTCATGTAACGGCCTATCATGGTTTCCCCACTATGCCTGGGATGGATGATGTAATTTTCTTGTTCTATCATGCATAAATTCTTGGTGTATCCCCATTTGGTTGGGTGGATGAGTCAATATTGGTATATTCCACTTGGTTGGGAGATGGATGTATGTATGAGTCTTTGGTGATAGGAAGGTCATTTATGAAAAAGTCATGTTTCTTCTTGTAGAACATCTTCTTGCAAAACTTGCCTACAGCCAGTAGAAGCTTGGACAACATAGCAGAGCAGAGAATTCAGCATGTACTTAGGGGGAGCATAACCCTTTTCCCTTGATGTCAAAGGGGGAGAATGACTTTGAGTGACTTAGAGTTGCCACCAAGTCCAAAGGGGGAGATTGTTGGCATTCTGACACAGGTTTGGCACTATGACATAGGTGTTGTCCTTGATGGCAACTCACTCAGATGGAAGATCTCAGTTTAGGCTCTCATAATGAAAGAAAAAGAGTTATACGTAGGTTCCTATTAACCAAGTCGCGTGTACACGCGGGTTAGGTGATCAAAAGGAGAATATACGTATGCACACACTTTCATGCAAAGAAAAGCGTGCACATGTGGGAAAACTTATTTTTGGTCCATAGTATTTAGTCCGTTATATTTTGACCTATGGTTTTGGACCTTGGTATTGCATCCAAAGTGTTGATACTCAGTATTGGGTCCCTAGTATTGGTTCTAAATGGTTTTGGACCTTGGTATTGAGTAAGGCCTAAGACTATAAAAGGGGAAGGAGATCATTGGGCAAAGGCATGAAATGAGGTATTGAATATCTTATGAAGAGCAAGATCTAGAATTGGGTTATGGTGCATTACTGGATCTGAACCAAGGAGGAACCTGAGCGCTAAAAGATGGATAAGTTCTATTGATGGGTCGAGATCTTAAGGCTTGAATAGTAGTATCATTGTGTGTTTTTTGATTTGTTATAATTGGTGCATGATTAGATCTATAAATCTGATAAACCAGGTATAACTGATGTCTGATTAAGTAAAAAGGGTAAATTATCTTTTATAGATCTGTCTGTAGGTTCGGCACATCAGAGGTGCATATACACGCGGGTTCATCAAGTGAAGATAGCATATACACTGGTTGACCTTAATACAGCTGCGTATGTATGTAGGTTTCTACATATTGAAGTAGCGTACATCTCATAAAAATTGTTTTAGCTACTTCTTATTATTGCTACAGTGTTCTGGGTTCAGAATTGGTGTCTGGTTACTGTTACTGATTTCTGGTTACAATATTCTGAGAAGTGATTAGTTGACTCAATAGTGGTTTGTACAAAGAAGATTGGTTGATGCAGATATACTTGGTGTTTGATTGATATTATTCATGGATCCAATTTGAAAAATTATGAAACATGGTCCCTGGAAAAAAAGAGAAGGTTGTAGCCTTCTATAGGTTAGCACCTACGTACTAGTACCTCAGCTAGTACAAGAGCTAAGGGAGTTATAGCTCCCTTCCAAGAGAAGATGGAGAACGAGAAAAGGTTGTAGCCTTCTGCAGGTAGTAGCCTGCATACTGGTATAAGGCTGCACCAGTACAAATACATTGTAGAAAGAAGTTTCTAATTAAAAAGATAGAGACGAATTGCAACAAGTGGTTTTCACCCACATTAGGTTTCCACCTTATATCTTGTGTTCCTATGTGTGACTGCTTCTTCTGTTTTACTATTCCTGGTTACTGTCTATATGGTTTGATGCATGGATTAATGATTAATATATGAAGAATAATTTAATTTACAAGTCTGCTGGTTATACGCTAGTTTCCTTAACTGTAGTTGCGTACATACGCGGATTTTACTAGTTGAAGCAACGTATACAAATCTGATTGGAAATGAAAAATAATTGACCTGATAATACTGATTCACCCCCCCCCCCTCTTAGTACTATTTCCAACAGAATTTCCATCTAAGATAAACATGTCACCTAATCCACTACCGATAAAAGCAGCAAATGCAGCTAACCAAGGTCTTCCTAGAATTAATGGATGTTCTCCTAAATTCTTCTTGGGTGTTAAGACCATGAAATCATAAGATATTCCCAAGAATCTAAGGATACACAAACATCTTCCAGCACACCATCAGGTTTAATCGCAGACCTACCTACTAATTGCAATAAGGTTGGTGTGTATTAAAGGTTAGGAAGCCTAAGTGTGTCCATAACTTGTTTACTCATTATGTTTATGGCTGCTCCTAGATCAATTAGTGTGTTTGGTATTTCAATTCCATTGATGTGAATTTTTACAATGGGCTTTCTGGATCTAAATATTTTTTAATTGTCGTCTTCCTCCTCATGATGTCTACAATTTTTCCAACTAACTAAATTCTTTTTATGTCTTGTATTTTTCTTCCTGATCTTTATGTACTTAGTTCCTTAATTGTTTTCACAAAAATTTGTATTTATTTTATGTCTTGTAATAAAGGAATCTTAATACAGACATTTCTCAATTCCTCCATCATATTGTAATCAAGAAAGATAATTTGTTTTTCTACTCCTTCATCAATTTTCAACCGTTCAGGGAAAGGTGGTCTAATTGATACCAAGGTTTGTTATATGATGGGGGTATTTATTGGAACATATTTTGTTTGTTTATTCTCTTTTTGAGGGAGAGAGGTTTCCCCTTCTTCTGATTGGTTTTTGTGCTTTTGAAGATCAGATCTTGTTTCTTGAATGACAACAGGGGGTTTTCTTGGTAACACTCTTCCATACCTTAATTGGAGATTATTTAGGTCTAGTGGAGTTATAACATATGTTTGAGGATTCTGCCCCACCATGTTGTACACAGGTTGTTGTGGTATTTTATTATTAGGATTCAGAATTGGTTGAGTAGGTAATTGATTTGGTTTCTGTGGAAATGGTAGGGAGAGTTGTGGGTTTTGATTCTGAACTAGAATTTGTGGTAATTGGTTAGCTTGGTGAATTTGATTAGATGGTGGTATAAATTGTGGTGGAAGGTAGGATGGCGAGTATTATTGATATTGAGCATAGGATCCATAAGGAATTTTCCATCCTTGATTCCGAGGCTGTGACTATGGCTGAGCCCAAGGCTGCCAAGTTAAATTCCAATTATTTTGTGAAGACTGAGCAAATTGTTGTGGTCCGAGTCCTTGTGATTGATTTGGTTGGGGGTATTTCCATGGTCTCTTGGCTATAAATTAAAGAGGATCTAATTGTTTTGGAATCCCCTTATCGTTAAATACAACCTTGGGACCTAGTAAAGAAGGACATTCCTTCGTATCATGATTATTTGCACATATGACACAAGTTTCTATGGCTTTTAAATCTAAGTGACACTCTCTTAGAGCATGTTTCTTTTGGAATTTAGAACAAAAGATAGATAAGCATAATTTTCATAATTTTTCTTGTTTTTTTTTATTTTAAGGGTGTTTATCTACTCACTTAGGCTCCCTAAAATATATGTCTTAAAGGTATCAAGAAATTTTCCTAATTCTACCCTGCTGACTGTCCCTGCTGTGGATTTATTAATTCTTGACAAGAGAGGGTCTCTAGAACTTCTTCCACCTTGTGCTTTACCCCTTGAGATATATACACATAGATCACAAGTATCTAAAAATGGTAGTTGGGAAATCTCTCCCTTCCCGATTAGGCTAAGGAGATCGATCTGCTCATCTTTAATAGCTTTGAGTAAGAGGGATTTTAAGGTTTATTCATCCAAATTATCCATTTTTTCTCTTTTAACACTGTAGACAAACCTTTCTACTAAATCTTCAAGATTTTCATCTTCTTTTTGTGTCATTTTGAAGGCTTCATATTTAAGGTTACTAGGCATACAATAATATCTATATTTTCCTAAGAAAGCCTCTTTCATTTGTCCCGATGTTGTTATAGAATGCATTCCTAGACTCATGAACCATTTTAATGTTCAGTCTTTTAATGTAGCAAGGGAAATTTTTTATTTTTGAGCATCATGTAGATAGTCATATGATCTGCATAATACTTCAAATTCGAAGAGAAATGTCTCTGGGTCTTCGTTTCTTTTTCTGTGGAAATTAGGAAGAATTGAGGGTGATATATTTTTCGTTGTGAGGGTTGTATCTTCATAAACAATATGAAATCCAGAAGAATCTTGGTTTCCTTTGCCTCTACCCCCTCCTCTGTTCCTATATCCACCTCTACCTCTACCCCTACCTCCTCCAATCCTATTTTCCTCACCATGGACATTGTGTACCTATCCTTCCCCTTCTTTAGCCATGATAGATTCTTCAGAACTAATATAGTGTTCTTCTAATATTTTTGGTTCCTCTATCAATGATTGTTCAAAATAAGTTTCTTGTTCCTCTTCTTCACTAGGAACTTCTAATTTTTCTCCCAAACTTTGTTCACCAATGGAGGATAGAAAAAATATTCCTCTAGTTGGAGATGTAGGATTTTCTTTAATTACAACTTTAGTAGAGGAAGTGGGTGAAGTTCTAGATTGGATTTCTGACCTTGAGATTTCAGGAAGTCATTGTCAACATCTAAATGGAATTTGGGTTTGAGTAGGTGGTGTGGATTCTCGAAATCATGGTGAAGTGAGTGGATTTGTAGGAATTAAACTTATTTCTTGCCCTACAAATCTACCTCTAGAGTCTCTATCCCTACACATATCATGTTTTGAATTAACAATTTTTTCTTAACTTCTATTTGTACTTCCTCGGCAATGGTGCCCAAATTTTTAGCCAATTTAATGTATTTAAATTGTCAATCATAAATTATCAACCAAGTTAGTTATATTGATGATGTATAGGTGCACTATATGTGCTAGAAGATATTTCTTATGTCGTTGTGTTCTTGTTAGGATCTAAACTTAATCTTAGTACGTAGATGGTGTCGTTAATTATATTGTGTCTTAATCCCTAAAGTTATCAACGAATTTCTTAGGAGTTATTCTCTATTGAATCAATTTATGGATGATATGAGAGTCATTCTAGAGTTTACTTGTGTTAGACTGTTTTGGATTTTTTCCTTCAATTTTATGCTGCAACTCTAATTTACTAAGTGCAAGAGAAATCTATTCTATCAAAATGTAAAGGAATATTGTCTAAATTCAATTGCTAAGGAGAAGACTCTCACTCTTTTGCTTATTCAGTTTCATCCAAACAAGATGTTCTGAACAACAACTATGCTATGAAGTAAACACATTTGGACTACACTAGATAAAAAGCAAATTAAATAGCCACAGTATACCAAATAAAAATCAAATTAAACAACAGAGTTAAACTAGCTATAAAGTAAAGGAAAATTCTCATGCATATAATGATTCACTGGCGAACTCATCATACTCCATTTCTTCACACAAAACAAAGTATTCAAGTAATGAAAGAAATCTAATTATAATCGGTTAAAGACCTCTTACTAGTCATAGGGACCCTCCATGAATCAGTCAACAATCTCCAATCAATGCAGCGCATATAAACATAAAACCAAGTCTATTGCTTGAAAAATGAAACTTAACAAATTGTTCTAAAAATTACTTCATCCGGTGCACACCCAAAACACAGTGCGACCATAGGTTTTATAATAACTATTCAGCATAACAGTATGAGCATTTCAAGCCTAAATATATTTATTTCAATCAAACTATATCGCTAAACAATCAGTTCACTATTATTAAAGCAAAGTGATAAGATTTTGTTGAAACTCAGATTATGTCCCTATGATAATCTTGTAGTTGACTTTGGGGTTTGACCGTCACATCTTGCGATCATCTTGATAAATTGGTTCGAGGGAATAGGAAGGAATCCATGAGGGGACCATTCATTATCCATCCGTATCTTTCTTCGCTGAGTTGGAGCTTCTAAACCTTGTAAACAATGGAGGTAGCTGCACAAATCTAGATTAGCTACAGAAACAGACCAAATCCATAGTCGAATGCTTTCTTTAAGAAAACAATAGGGTATATAGACAAACATGAAGAATTAATGCAATTTCTTACCTTTAACAAAACCTTGTGTCTATTACATTATTTAGGTGATAATTATAGGAAAAGAGAGGAAATATAGGCAAAAAGGGATGTCAAGGTAAGAGAATCTTTGGACTCTACAGTTGACCACCAATATAACCAATCAAAAATGATTAATTGCATCGAATAAGAATGTGCCATGTGGAAAAATACCATTCACTGAGCCCATTGACCAATAAAAGTACCACATAGACCTGCTCAGTCAGCATCACATCAGTACTACGGACTGCTAACTGGGCTGTCAAAATTTTACAAAAATTTGTTTGTTTGGGAAAGTGAACAAAACATGATTTTAGGAGCATACCATGTCGTTTCATCCAAAATGAGTTGCATCAGATTCAAGATGATGAGAAATACATGGTCATTGAGGTTCCACTTTGATTCGACAACTTTGAATTTTGAGCTAAATTTTGAGCCCCTAATCATTCCTCCCCACTGGAATCCTTTTGGAGCACACAAGATAAATTTTATTTTTCCAGCAGGTGAGGGTACAGTTCTCTGACCTTTCCAATCTCGATCCATTTGGTCTTTAATGGATTTGTTCCCTTGAGCCCCACTCAAAGGTAATCCACATTCTCTCATTTTGAAGACCTTGTTCTTTTGTCAAGAATGATGTCTTTCTATAGTTCATTTTCTCCTTGACCTTCTATCAAAGAAGTCTCATACAACCTTAAGTTCTCAACATTAATAACAATGTAAATTTTCATATATGAAGGCAAATCCAACCTGAAGGCATCGTCACCAATCTTTTCCAGAATTCTGAATGGACCATATCTAACTTGTTTCAGTTTTTCACTTTCTCCTTTGAGCCTCTCTTTGCTAATTTGAAGCCAAACTTCATCACTGACTTGGAACTTGTGATCTACATGATGCTTTTTGTGATGTGATTTTTACTTGTCTTGGCTCTTTTCAAGTTGTTCTTGAACTCTCTGGTGTACCAATTGGATTTTCTCAATGAACCTTCTTTCTTTGTCTATGTCACTATGACCATCAATAGCAACATCGTTTCCAAAAATGAAATCCAAAGGAGACTTAGGCACGTATCCAAAACCTGCCTCGAATGGCGATGTTTGAGTTGAAGAGTGCTTAGCCCAGTTGTAATCATGTTGAATGTAGTGCAAATGTTCATCCCACAACTAAGGATACCCACGAAGAAGATGTATCACTGTCATGTTCACCACATCTATTTGACCATCTGTTTGTGGATGAAATGTTGTACTCTTTTTCAAATTGGTGTCCATGAATCCCCACAAGCTTGACAAAAATTCTCAGTAAAGAGAAAATATCGATCACTAACAATGGATGTGGGAAATCCAAAATGCACCCATACATTCTGAAAGAATAACTGAGCATTTTGTTTAGCTATAATTTTCTTTTTATCTAGCATCAAAATACACATTTTGTTGAAGCTATCCTCAACTACATAGAAATAATCATGACAAATTTCTGACAATGGAAGACCTCCTACAAAATCCATAGAAACACTCTCCCATGGTCTTGATGGAACTAGAAGTGGTGTGTAAAATCCTATCTTGCTATTTCTTGGATTACTGACTGCACATAATGACCATCCTTTAATACAACATGACACACTTTCAAGCATATGAGGCCAATAACAGTACGTTTATAGATATGCCACCGTCTTATTTACACCAAAATGACCAAAAATAAGAGAAGTATGTGCCTCTCTTATGATGTTCACCCTTTCTCCCTATGGAATACAAAGCTTGCCAAGATGGTACAACAAGTTATCATACAAATGATAATCCAATTACTCTACTTGGTTGCCTCGACACAAGCTTGCATAAACACCCTGAAAGTCATTGTCTAATGCATATTTCTCAATATAGATTTCATGAAAAATAGAATTATGCTTGAGTAAAGTAGTTGCACTAATAATAGGCCTAGAAATCATATCAAAAACTTTATTATAGATGTTATTATACCTTATTACCAAGTGGAATTGTTGAAGAAAATCCATCCATCAAAAGTGCATTGATTGATGAAACTTTGATTGACATTGCAAGTATTGCAATGGCTGATGATTAGTGTGAATGATTGTTTCCTTACCCATCAAGTAGTTGTCACGCGGAATGAGCCGATCTTGCGGACAAGATAGACCTTCCTAGAATCTAATGAAGACCTAATGACAAACAAACCAACCAGACACTATCTTTCTCTAAATGCGCTTTATAAATAATGGCAAACAAATGTGTTTAAGGCCTACCTCATGTCCAACGCAAGTTTGGAGATGCCTTCGCTCCTTTGATCCAAGTAAGTTCCTTTGTCACAAACCTGAAAACACAAACAAGGCAAACGATTAAATAGCACCTGAATAACCAATATTATAAAACATATTTAACATGAAAGTCAAGGAGTCCATGAGACAAATAACATGAGATACTTGTTGAGAAAAATGAGCTTGATTGTATTAATTCAAAAGAAGAAGAACTTTACAACCTTTGCCTTGACGCTGTACAAGCTCCTCCCAGGGTCCAACAAGAAGTCCCCTCTACTTTGACAAGCTTCACTCA
>APFE030668963.1:0-19053 GCA_000404065.3 Pinus taeda | reverse complement strand
GAGGGGCATGTTGGGTCCCTATAAAACTAGTGATTACCCCATTACTATGGTAGTTGTACCCCTTATTAATATTGTTGTGCCCCTATTGCCCCCATATTGTTATTACTGTGCCCCATAGAATCCCTCTATTGTTATTTTTGGGCTTTATATTATTATTTTTAGGTCGGCTGGGTTATATTGTGACTCCTTAGACTCCTATATATAGAAAGGAGGTTTTGTCATTTGTATCATCCAAGAATTGTTCATTTATGTAATGTAAAGGAGATTGCCCCCTCGAAGAGCCTGAATTCTAAGGCATTGATCTATCTTTTCTATCTTTTCTTGAGCTGGTTCATAAGACCCCTTGTATTATTTGTTATAAAAAAAAATGGTACTCTATGATTATGTATTGACTATAGACAACTAAACAAGATGGCCATAAAAAATAAATACCCTCTACCAAGGATTGATGATCTATTTGATCAAGTTAGAGGGGCTAGTGTGTTGTATAAAATCGATCTACGATTAGGATACCAGCATATATGAATAAAGGATGAAATCATTTGTAAGAAAACATTTCAGACTCATTACAGTCACTATGAGTTCGTGCTGTTTCCCTTTGGGCTCACTAATTCCCTAGAAACATTTATGAGAGTTTTATGAATGGTATATTCCATCCTTACTTAGACACATTTGTTTTGATTTTTATTGATGATATTCCGATTTATTTGAAGAATTTGGAGGAGCATGAAAAATATTTTAGGATAGTACTGCAAAAATTGCGAGATCACCAAATTTATGCTAAATACAACAAATATGATTTTTATAAATACTAGATCCAATACTTGGGACACAACATTTCATTTGAAGGCATAGTTGTAGATCCTTAGAAGCTTAAAACTATCATTAAGTGGCTTGTCCCCAAAAATGTTGCGAACATCCAGTTTTTTATGGATCTAGCTAGGTATTATTCTCACTTTATTGAGGGATTTTCTAGAATTGCATATCCTATAACTGCTTTGTAGAGGAAGGGAAGAGATTTGAAGTGGACAATAGAATGTTAACGTAGTTTTGAACATCTAAAAAACTTGTTTAGCATATCCCTGTATTAAAAGTGGAAGACCCATAGAAAGAGTTTATTGTTTGCATGGACACTTGTGAAGAAGGCGTAGGAGGGGTTTGATGCAGAAAGTTAGAGTAATAGCGTACGAGTCATGCAAATTGAAAGATCGTGAACAACAATATTCTTCTTATGACTTGGAACTAACAACAGTAGTTCACACCCTAAAATTACGGTAAAATTATTTGTTGGGAAAGAAATTTATTTTAATGCTTGATCATCATAGTTTAGTGAGATTATTCAAACAACCAAATTTAAATGCATGCCAAGCTAGGTGGTATTATTTTCTAAGTGAATTCGTCTTTTAAATAACACATCTTAAGGGGAAAGAGAATAGTGTGGCTAATGCGCTAACAAGAAAATTACATTATGTGTATGAGATTCTTTACAGTCAAATAGAATCCAAATTTTCTGAAAAAATTAAAGAAGCTACCCATAAAGACCCCGAATATAAATTCTTATGGCAACATACTAATCAAATAGAAAACTATGGAAGGCAATCTCATTATGGCATAAACAATGATAATTTTATGACCTTTAGAGGTAGGATATATATTCCTAACCCCTTTATTAAGAAATTTATGATGGACCAATTCCATAGAAGTCTGTACATTGCCCATGCTGGCACCAAAAGTTGTTTTCTGCAATAAAACAAATTACGTTTGGTCAAGTATGATAAAATACATTACCAATTATTTGGCTAAATTCTTGGAGTGCTAACAAGTTAAGGTAGAACACCAATACCCTGGTGGGTTACTCCATCCACAACCTATTCCTAAGCGGAAATGGGATATGATTACTTTAGACTTTATTACAAGTCTACCTATATATAAAAGGAAGAATGATTCCATCATGGCACTTGTAGATAAATTTAGCGAAACAACCCATTTTACACTAGTAAAATCTACATATAAAATGGTCGAAATTGTTGATACATTTATGAAATAAATATTTTGGTTACATGGTATACTCGAAGTGGTGATTTCAGTTAGGGATGTAAAATTTAACTCCACATTTTGGAAAATCCCTTTTCATGGGTTTTCTTACACAGATTCAGTGTAGCACCACATATCATCCTCAAATTGATGGACAGACTAAGTGAGCTAACCAGGTGCTAGAAGATATGCTATGAATGTATTTTATGGAGCAACCAACTAAGTGGGAGTAATATCTCCATTTAGTTTAATTCACATATAATAATAGCTATCATCAATCATTGGGAATGAGTCCTTTTGAAGTGTTGTATGGGAAAAGATACAAGATACCCATCAATTGTAATAACCATGAGGATAGATTAATACTAGGACCTGAAATGCTAGCTGAAATGGATTAAGTAGTGTGGAAAGTGCCACATAATTTAAAAGATTCCCAAGACAGGAAAAATGATTATGTGGATAGAAAAAGGACCTACAGGGAATTCCATGTAGGAAATCATGTTTACATACGAGTAACCCTAGGAAAAATACCTTCCAATGGGGTGGTTGTGCAAAATTAGCACCTTGATATTGTGGACCTTTCTATATTTTGGAAAGAATCAAACCAATTGAATACAAAATTGCACTACCTGGTCATATTTGAGTCCATAATGTGTTTCATGTTTCATTGTTGAAGAAATATGTATTTGATTCTAGGCATGTGATTAACTTGAAAGATGTGCAGGTAAAATAAATTTTTAATTTGAATTGTATGATTATAAATTATAATAAGCATGAGCTAATGAAAAGTGATAATTATGGCATAGGTAGAACAAAACAAAGAATTTTTGGTAGAGCCTCTACGTATTCTCGAGCAGAGAGAAGTAATGCTACTGAGGCAAGCTATAATCCAAGTTCAAGTGTAATGGAATCACTTTGGCCCAGAAGAGGCCACCTGGGAGGATTAAGATTTCATGCGAAAGGCATATCCTCACCTGTTCCAAAAGGCTAGACTCAAAATCAAGGATGGTGTTTCGCACAATGAGGGGGGGAAGATGTAAAACCCAGTTGCTGTGAATATTTGTTTTATTATTGGTTACTTTTACTTTACTCATGGAATAGTGAAAGAGGCCTAGTCAAAATTTGTGATAAAAAAGATAATTTCAATTTGAAATGAATTATGAGGGTACATCTTGGAAGTTGTTATCACTGACAAAATTTCGATGCTAAATGTCTGCAAATAAGCACATGAACCCTTTTAGCAATTTCACAGTGCAAAATGTTTAGGTGATTTCAGTAGCGCATAATTCATAATTTGCACTGGATGCGCTACGGAATTGGGGATATGTCCGAAACCATTGCTCACTCATATCACTTTTGTCTCCTATGAGTTCTGTGGGAATATGATATATGCATAGAAAAGCCTGTTTCGGCAAATTGATGGTGAAGTTTGTAATTCATCTGAGTTATGGCTACAGGCTTGCTTTCCTTCTAGTGAGAGTTTAAAGCTTGCTAACCAGGATAAAAATCCTAAATTAGTTCCACTGTCAATGACAGCTGAGGTTAATAGAAAGGTGGCTTTTGAAAAAGGTGCCAATTATAAGAAGGAAAGCTCACAGGTGTATAATAGAAGAAAGGTTTCCAGTTGGAAAGTGAAGACTCTACCTTAAATAAAAAATACATGGTCTATGTTGAAGAACTGGAGGAGAACGGATCAAACACTGAGACTATATGAAGGTGATACTGGAGTTGCTTATTCTTGGAATTCAACAGAGTACAAATGGGATAAAATTGGTAAAGTAGTGGATGGGCCTGATGATTTACAAGGGCGTAAAAAACTTGATGGTGTTGCATATGACTATGTATTTGATGTGGATATTGAGGATGGTGAACCTATTAGGAAGCTGCCATACAACCGTGGAGATAATCCCTACTTTGTTGCAGAACAATGGCTTTTGAAAGAAGGACTTCCACTAACATATAGGGAACAGATTGTACAATTTATTTTGCAAAATACAGGGCAGGAAAATGTTCCATTGGACAATTCATTTGTTGATCCTTATACTGGTGCAAATGCTTATACGCCTGGACAGCCATTTTCATTTATGTCAGATCCCCCTGAAAAGTATAACTTCAAGCATATTTCAAAAGAAGGGAATGCTTTATTTCGACACAACACAGTTTGATGGTGTTCTTCGAAAGATTTCAGAATTCAATAATGCCATGACATCAGATGAGGGACAGCGACCACTTTCACTAAATGATGCAGAATCAATGCGACTTAATTCCATTGTGGCAATATTAAAGGACACTTCTCATTATCACACTAATGCTTTTGCTGACACTAATATGAATATTATAATCAAGATGCTTACTTCATGGCCCGTTCAAATGTTATTTCCAGTGTTTGACATTATGAAAATGATGATTTATCATCCGCATGGGGCAAACCTATTTGTCAACTGTCTGTAGAGTGGAAATGAAAAGGAAGAAAGCATTGACACCTGGGTGGAAAGGATTGTTCTAAAAATGGAGGCTCTATGGTCAGTTTTCATGCTCAGTACTTCACCTGCAATAAAGGAAATCCCATAGCAAGTAAGGCTAAATAATAATTTTGATAGATTGCCTTTTGAAGTTTACTTTAAAAGGATGGTGTCTATGTCTTCAGTTTGAACAACCTCATGGTATATGGGAAAGTCATTTCAAAACAAATGACAAATCAAGGAATTCAAAGTCTTGGCCTTAAACTGTGGTTTTTGTAATTATACAGTGTTTTCGCAGCGCGCTACGAAACCCCTGTAGCAGACTGTTTTAGCAGAAAAAACTTTGTTTTCTCCGTTTACTAGTAAAGTTCCAGAAGAGTTTCTGAGCAGCTGAAAACTTAATTTTGAAACCTGAAAGAGGCTTTTATTCCTAACATACCAATCTACAAAAACCTATTTTCGTTTCCTCAAATTCATTCTGAGCTGGGAGAAACGGGTGACCAAAGTTACGCTATGAAACTGGTGTAGGTGCAGTTTTTCATCTCCTCTTTGCCACGTGTTTTTCAAGGACAGTTTCTGGATAGCGGGAGAAATGTTTTAAAAAACCAGGAGAGGTTTTTGTTCTGGACAACATGGGTCACAAATACCTCCTTCAGTTTCATAAAATGTGGCATCGATGAAGAGATAAAGACTCTGCAATTTTCGAGGATCTAAACCTAAAAAACAGGGAAACATGTTCCCTAATTTCTGGGGTTTGTCATCAGCAGTTGGGTGACCACGTGGGAGGCTTCATCAAGTTCGACATCATGGAGTTTTAGGTGTCAAATAGTGTGTTAAATGTTTAGATAAGGTTGTTTTGATCATAATGAGGAGTTAGACTCCTAATTGTTTTAGGTCTCTAGGACTCCTAGTTAGCTGTCTTTTGTATTAAATAGTTAGTTTAAGTGTCAATAGGTGTCAAATAAGGAGGAATTCGAATTCCCCTCATGCTTGAGGAGGAATCTCATTAGTTAGAAGAAGAACTCTATATATAGCTAGAGCAGCAATGTAATGAGGGTTGGAGATTTATGATAAAAACATAGTTTTCATGTTGGCTTATGTAAAAAGACTTTGACAGTAATAGAAACAGTATTTTTTCTTCCCAAGATTCATCTTCTGTTTCAAATGCTCAGAGTATATGTGGTTTGAACTTATCCTTCTTGTTTTATAGTTCACTAAATATGCAATCACTCTGAATTCACCTAATGCTCAGACTTCCTATGTATGTTTTTTGACTTGAGGTTCTTCTTGAGAAATGTGAGTGTTGAGACATTATATGCCTTGGCTTCCATGATTGAGTAGCTAATAATTTACTGCAGAAGTGTATGACTCCATGAGCCCAGTGGAAGAAGTCTAATTTAGTTGTTCCAACTAGCTTAAACTTCATCTAATGTTTAAAGAGTTAGCCATCTTTTCTTGCCCTTAATGCATATCAAAAATCAGTGAGAGAGCCCTCTCTGACTAAGGAGGCTAAACCTTAGTCTAAAGCATGGTTTGAAATAGTTTCATGAAATCTTGCTAGGTAGCAGCCCTTAGTACATGATTTTATGATAACAGAAGTCATGCAAAAGGACCTAAATTAAAAATTAAAAATGAAATTTCAAACCTCCAATATGGTTAGAGATAACTATCTTGTTCTCTCCCTAGAGATGTAAAAACTCCATCTAAATGGGAAAACTATCCAAGAATGATAGATGAAGGTTGGATGATTGAGAGAACTAAACATGGGAAAATCGTTAACTTGCATAGGACATTGTCAAGGTTGGCAAGATGATGTCAGGCTAAGGTGTTCTTAAGCTGGACATAGAGCCAGTGGAACCCTTGGAAATATCCTTGAGTAGAGAGTTCTAGACTATATTGGTACAGTCTTGAGGTTCAAAAAAAACCTATCTCAAATATTTTGGTTTCTATAACTATGTGAAGGGGAGAAATATTAGTGGGGGGCTGGTTGTTAGTGTCGTGGTTGGGTGGACCGGTTCTTCCTGATTGATCTTCCTCATAAACTGGATAAGGACAATGAAGTACCTTTGTGGTGTTTAACTTCTTTCTTGGTTTCCTTTATAGAAAAACATTGTGTTATAATGAGAAATGAATGTTGTTAGATTTACAGAAACCTATGTGTTAAAATAATAAAGGGAAATTTATTTCTTTACAAAAAATTTTGTGTTATAACAAGAAAGGGAATTTTATTTCTTAACAGAAAGCTCTGTGCAACAATGAGGAATGGAATTTCTTGAGGAAGTCAATGTTGATACAGAAGATAGAAGAAATTTTGTTAAATTATGGTATTCAAATAATCAAGGGTTTTTAACAGGAAAATAAAAGAGTTAAGTATTGTTAATTATGGTAGGAAAATTTCTCTGGAATTTCTTTAATAAATAAATATGTTCCCTGTTATGGGTGTGTGAGAAAATATGGAGAACCAGAGATAGATAAGATCTAATTTAAATGTCAGAAGCATAAAGAATGTATTGAAGTATTGTAGGGTATGGTCTATGTGCTTTCTGGTTATGCCTCAGACCAACAATTAAAGTTGGTCAAAGAACAGTATAGAAACCAGACAAAAGATAATTAGCGAAAGACCTTAGGGAAATGGGAAAGTCCACCATAACCTAGGTCCCGCCCACCATCAAGAATTTTCAAAGGAAAGGAATAAGAAATAATAATTGTAAATAAAACCATTAAATGAATACTAAGATGTTAACCCAATCACACATGTATACAGATAGCCAAAGATTGTTGGAACTATGCTATAATAGACAAAATTAACCAATCATTTCAAGCCAAATTAAAATACTCTAGTGCTAGGATCAACAAAGTCATTCAACATATATTACAAGAAATCTTATGAGAAAATTATTTATTTCTATTATAATTACCATTCAACTCTAGGAATAACAAAGGACAAAATGAACTATTTTCTGTCTGTATCGTATTAAGCGAATTTAAGAGTTTCAACCGAAGCAGAACAAAGAGATAGTAAAAATCATCTATATATCATTTAACCCTCAATATAATAACAGATACTAAGGTCTTTGAAATTTTCCAAGTGGAGACTAAAACTTAACAAAAGAAAAACGAACAGTGTGCGGGTCATAATTATTAAACCAATACATAAAATTATAATGACAAGAAAACTAGCCAACGCCAATAGTTTCATATCAAGATGCGGAAAATTGAATTACTATTGTACAACCATAGCCAGACATCAGAGAACATGTAGTATTTCGTTAATACATATTAAAACATTAGCCGTGCTAAACTAAGAAAAGTTTCAAGCTGAAGGGTTCCTCAAATGCATTTGAAAGGAAACCCCAGGTTTGGGGGAAGGAAGCCTTGAAAACCATCATTCAATTTTGGAAGGGAATGAAAGAATACGGAAGTAGAAAGGAGTCACAAGATTCCAAGTGCATACCTAGCCAAGATATTGTTGTTAGGAGAAATCAATTCAACAAGGAATCCAACCTGGCAAAACCAAATAATAGTTAAAATCAAACCCATAAGTTCCAGTGGGAAAAAAATAACCTGTAAAGGTGATTAGTTGTGGGCGGCGTAGTGTTTTTAACTACATGGTAACCCAAGGTTCGATGTCAATCTTAGAAACCTGCAACGAAAACACCCACAATAAAGGATGAACAATATGTAATAAAGTGTAAATATTTTTTGGAAAGAAATTGTAGTACTTCTCATAACTGGAGAAGTGCCTGAACTTGGTTTCACTCCTCGCTGGTCGAGGATTACTTGTGGAACCTGAGAATCCTCGTACAAACCGAGTGAACAATAAGAGATAACACCTTAGAAGGAAGCACAATATCACGTCAACTGAGAGTAACATTCGTAATTCCCGTAACTTTGAAGGTTACCTATAAGAAAACATCTCCAGGATCAGTGTGAAACCCCGATGCCATGATAGTGGGTTGCAGAGACAAAACCCTAGTCGAATGGAAGAATGAACGAATGACTCCAAAGCCTGGGAATAAGTTGGTTACCAATATTGAACTCTCCATAACTCCATCGTAATACCAAAAGGTACATAAGTGGATGGCCAGTGAGAGGAAATATTTCCTCGGGTTGGTGACACATTTAACACAAATTACATTGGAAATCAAAATATCTTATTCGGGTATTAAAAACATCACAATCAACCAATCGAACTGTGCACCATAGTTACATGAATTCTATAGGGTGCATAGAGTATTCTTTTTACAAATAATATCGCTTCACCATAATGACAACAATATACATATAAGCCTCTTGTTGTTAATGTTTAATTAAGAAAAGGGGTAACATAGCATACAGTTAAATAATGGACAATCTCCACAGAATGTTGCTCATGTTAAATATAAATTTCTTTTTTGGGTTCAGATAGTTCTTACAAAATTCCAAATTCTTACTTATATGTTTATATAATTAAACCCAACCCATAACATAATCTCTTTTTAAGTAGTTAATTAACCGGTGCATTAATATACCCAATGTCATTATAATTGTTTTTCTTGATTTGGGAATTGGTAGCTAAATTTTGTGGATTAGGCTTCCCACACCATTACTTATGTGAACTCCCCATCTTATAAAACAATCTCAACTTCCTTCTCTCCACCACAATACATACACACACACACACACACACACAAAAGATATATATATATATATATATATATATATATATATATATATATATATATATATATATATATATTTCAATTTTGGCATTAAAGAGTCCATGTCTTTGTCCAAACTCATCGAAACCTGATTGTGATACCCCACACATGTTGGAAAGATGGAAACGCCTCAACTCATAGCGCACCCATACAAAATCACTTAAATTCAAGTAATTAATATAAATCATAAATCATAAACTCACTTCCACATGTCATCATTTTTATTAGCGTGATTCTCATGTAGTGATCTACTAGTTGGTAACATTAATACTTTATTTGGTACCATTATCAATTGACCATAATTACATGCAAAAATGAATGTATGTAAAAATATACCACATCATTAGACCAAACATATGATTCATCATCACATCCACATAGAAAACTAAATAGTATATGTACACATGGAAAACACAACTAATATATCTACCATATCATTACATCCAACATGTGATTCATCATCACATCGACATACAAAAATAAATAATATATGTATTAGTGCGAGATATAATGAAGAAAAATAGTCCAAAAATAAATTCCCAATATACTTGGGAAATTCATATAAAATGGGAATTACACACTACCCCACTTAAAACAAAATTTTGACCTAAAACTTCAGAAGTAAGTAAATCTTTGTAATCAATGTGCATAGAAATTGTCCTTGATGGGGGTGTTATTAAGGGTCCCAAACGAGGTAGGTAACATGATTGACATTCTTTAAATTTGAATGGTGAATGGGATGGTGTACCTAGGTTAGAGAGCCATGTTTTCCACCTATCCCAGTCCCATCCATGCATGGTGTCCTCATCGTCCTCAACATTAGGATCACCTACCCTCGTCATGTCCTTTTAAATGTGGGAATATGCTATCAGATAGGTTATAGTATGACATTGCTTTTGTTAACATGTTTTGTCCCACATATTTTTATGGCTTACCTCTCATGGAGGATTGGTGACCAGAGGAAGTGGCCTTGACACACATAAGGCATGACTCATTCATGAGCACATAATTAGGGATTTTAATGAGTTTGTGGTTTTTTCACATTCTAATATTCTCTCCCATCCGCTCGATCCTTTCACGTCTCCACCCCATTATAAATATATGGGAAATGTTTCAGGGTGGGGACTTCTTTGTGATGTTTGTTCGAATGTGGAATGGTTCCAACCATTGTGCTTCTCCTGGATGTCAATGTTGGATTCTCTAGTTTCTAAGGAAGATCTGTCTCTTTACTGGTTTACATAACAATTTGGTTCTTACTTATCATCTACTAGTTCACTTGTGTTATATCAACTATGTAGTTTTTCCAGCCTTTGCATGAGCATATGTTGTTCATGTTGTTTCCCCACAACACGGGGATGAGTTCCTCTTTTTAGTTGGCCATTGTGCTTCCCACCTTGCCACCCCAAATCTCATATTTCGCGAACATTTCATTTATATGTCATGTATTGTTCTGTGGAATGTGGTACCGTGGTACATTGACCATTTTTTTTTATATCATTAAGTGTCATGTTATTATCAACGCTACACTCAGTTTTATAGGCTCATTCTATCTTTATCCTTTGTGAAAACTGCTCTTTTGGGATGTAGGGTTGGCAAGTATGCTCAAGCTCCATCATTTTATGTTAAATACTCCTCTGAAATAGAGTTACTTTTTCATTTTCATGGTTGATGATGTCTTCATTATCCTTAGGTTCGTTATTCTAGTAACACTATATGTCCACCATTGTCTCTTGTTGGTCTTTTTGTTATTCACTGATTCTCTTAGGTTTTGTCGAGGGAAAATTTTAAGAACCTCCCTAAATTTATATGTATAATAAATGGGCGAATCCCCATGATACAGGAAAAATGGAAGGTGATTTTATTAATAATATAATGTGTAAGAAGTGGCGAATCACTAGTACAAAATAGCAAATCACTAAGAAATCCAAGGGTTGTTGCAGTCGGTTAGCACGAAGAGTGTATTCAAGAAAAATATGTAAAATAACTTGGCAACATTGCTGGTGAATGAGACGAGCTTCACTAGTTACCATAAAATGAACCAGTCTAGTGACTAAATCATAAAGATCTAGAACTAGGAGTCGTCGCCTAACAATTGCTTTCAAATGTCATAATGCAATTATAGTTGATATACTCTCTTAAAGAGTGGACATTGGAGAAGCATATTTAATAGATCATTTAATTTGGTTGTATTTGCATGTCTCAAAAGCATAACAAGTAAATTAACATAAGACTACATTAAGGAAGTGCCACTCTTTCGTGATGTTAGGACCATATTAAAAACTGAGGAGGTAATATTTCTACTGTGAATATCAATAGACAGAAGGGGAAGTCTCAATAGACAAGCCATAAATTTCACAGAATGTGATATAACTCCACATTTCACATTTCACATTTCACAAAATATTTCATGCACATTGAATCTATTAATCTCAAGACCAAGAATACATCCAGGGTTTAGGTATATTTCATTTGAAGTAATTTCATGGATGTGTCCAAATTCATTGTGCCTTTTAGTATATAAAGTAGAAGGAAGCGTCTAGGTTTTATTTCATTCAATTTGTTAGAGTGGGGAGTAGTGAGTGAAGTTCACTCAATTTTTTAGAGTGGGAAGCAATGAGTGAAGGGTGCAGTTTAAATATTTTCATGTATTTCCTATTTTCAACAATAAAAAATGGTGAAAATAATAGCGAGTGAAAATAATATGTGGCTTATTCAAGAAATACTTCAATGTGTTCTTTTGTCAATTACGAGTTCATGGAAAAAGATGAGTTAGTTTGTTGATGTTCTAGTTGGAGGCTCAATTATGTGGCTCTCCAAGTACAAGTTTATATTTGGAAAAAAACGAATGAGAGCCTCAATGCCTAATTGTGGCAAGGAAGAGTTAGAAGCATTAGTTTCACTTAGTTAACAAATCAATCAAAAGACTGTGTTCTAAAAATAAACTTGCTAGTTATAGCATGATCGAATAGCATGAAAGGAGGACGAACACACAAAATTAAACAATTGTTTTGTGCACAAGGTTGTGAGAAAATACAATCACAAACATGTTTGTGAGAAAGTGCACAAAAATTGTGTGAGATTCTTGCTTGTGGTGTGCATATTATTAAGTACCGAGTGTGCACAAATTAAGAGATTTGTGCTACAAAATAGGAGGCCATGTGCACAAGAGTTTAGGAGCCAAGAAGGAGGCTAGTGCATAAGGATTTCAAACCTTTTTATGTGCAAAGGATTGGATTTGTGATCAAGTAACGTTTAGGGCAAGTTTAGGCTAGGTTAGAAGGAGAAAAACTTTGTTCTCAATAGACAATTTTCCTTTTATTGGATTTGTATAATCTATCAATAAAATACCACAACAAGGAGAGAGTTTTCCCAGTTGGGTTCCCTTGAAAATTAGTTTCTCTTGTGTAATTTTGTTTTTAACTTATTTCATTACATTTCTTCTATTGTTAATAATTTTTTTGTCTTGCCAAAAATCAAATTAGTTGCGTTGTTCATTTAAGCAACAAGAAAAATTTCAGGGAAATTAGACAATAAACAATGATGTAAATTGACTTTTAGATATGTGCATGTGTTGCTACTTTCTTTAGCGTGATGTGTTTCAATTACTAGTAAAAAGAAAATTGAAATTTCAAGAGAGATTTTAGTTTCTTTTATTTTCTAATTAATTAGGTTTCAAAGTAAATTAATATTATTACCAGCTTGGTCGACATCTCTTAGAAATGATGTCGTAAAGACTATCTCTTAAGCATGTAGAAATAAATGTAGCCCTTGTTGACCCAAGATTGAACATGCATTAAAACTAAAATGAGAGCCTAAGAATTAAACACTGACTATGTAATATGAGTCTATTATCTCAATCTCCCTCACCCTAAGAAATAAATGATAATCTTAGAAGACCCTTCCTACCTGTTGAAGATCGTAACCACTCAGTTTTACCCAAGTTGACCATCCACTAAGAAGGTCATAGAAAATGCTAATGCAGTTGTCTCTCTGCACACCCTCGAGGAAAGAAGTCAAAAGGAGCACATCATTAGCGAAAAGAAGAATAGGAACGAAAAATTGCACCCATTTTCGTCATATGTATGCCCATTAAGAAAAAATTCTATCTCATTGATGTAAATCCCAATCAAGGTGAGAGATAATGGAAACCCTTGCTTGAACCTACTAGTGATATTGAAAAACATTGTATGCTACATGGAGACAATCCAAGACATACTCATACAAGAAATTGATTGCTACCTAGAGAATCTCAAAGATGCCAAGGTCTATAATCCTTAACAATAGGTCTATTTAAATATGTGAAGTGGCTTGGATCAAGTGTAGAACTTTTAAATATCACACGATCATATGAGATGCTAATAGACATGCTATAAGTGAAAAAGACGTTTTCTCTATATATAAAACCTACAAAATGTAGTAAAATTTATTACATGAGATCCTCTTGTACTTGTTTTCAAGAAACTAAAGGATTTGAGTCGGTTATTTTATTGCACATATGATGGTACTCAATGTACAAAAAGGGTTTCTCTTTGAGTCTCTCCTATCAATTGGGATAACCATAAATGAAACACATAAATCTAGAGTGAATATAAATATACCCGCCGAAACAGTGCCCATGTATAAAATAAGGCTCCTAAACCCATCACAATTGTTAACATATTGTTACCAGTTGAGAATAGAATCCTAATCTACAAGTTACTTCAACATTGTTAAAATACCATAGAAGCACCTCTTGAAAAATTAACATACCTTTTCAATTGCTTCTTGGCCTTAAGTAACTGTGACTTATACCAACTTTCCATATATTTCTTCTCAACTTGGTGTATCATATGTACTTGTTTCAAGAAATATATTGAAGTTGGAGTTTATTTTTATCAATCCAAATTCCAAGGTGACTGTGGTTGTGGAGAACCATTCATCACATAGGGGTGGATGCTAAATTGTTTTAATTTCCATATTTTAATTACAATTATTAGTGCTTGATTCAAGAGAGGATTGCCTTTGGTGTTTAAATACAAGAGAGGGAATAATAGGGTTGCATTGACCAAGTTATTAAAGGGATTTTCCACCTTTTCATAAAGAATTTCTGGCATAAATCATACATAGGATTAGATCTAAGATTCAAATTGTTGAAAAAAAAGGTGACCACTTCTACAATGCATGGTGGATGTCTTGATTATTTTTTTGAATGCTAACCTCTATACTTATGAACCAAATGTAAATTAAAAAATGATGCTGACATATAACCCCTCAAAATTTTTTGGGAAAATTAAACCACAAAGAGAGATTTGGATTCACCGAGTTGATGTATTGAACTATAGCATCGACTTCCACAATGTTTTACGCACTTGTATTCTAGAGTCTAACAAATTTTTTCATCATTCCATAGTAAGTTTACAACATTTTTGGTTCTATTTATCAAAAATAGGATATATTGATAGTATTAATGACTCAAAAGAGAAAGTTGGCTTTAGTCCTCTGCCAATTATTGGCTTTAGTCCTCTGCCAATTATTTATTTGTATTGACAAAAAGAAACCAAAACTTTAGCGTCAGAGAGAGAGAGAGAGAGAGATTTTAAAAGAAGAATTCATTATCAAGGTGATTTGTGGGGTAACCAAAAGAGTGAAAATTAAACCACAAAGAGAGATTTGGATTCACCGAGTTGATTTATTGAACTATAGCATCGACTTCCACAATGTTTTACGCACTTGTATTCTAGAGTCTAACAATTTTTTTCATCATTCCATAGTAAGTTTACAACATTTTTGGTTCTATTTATCAAAAATAGGATAGATTGACAGTATTAATGACTCAAAAGAGAAATTTGGCTTTAGTCCTCTGCCAATTATTTATTTGTATTGACAAAAAGAAACCAAAACTTTAGCGTCAGACAGTGACAGAGAGAGAGAGAGAGAGAGAGAGAGAGAGAGAGAGAGAGAGAGAGAGATTTTAAAAGAAGAATTCATTATCAAGGTGATTTGTGGGGTAACCAAAAGAGTGAAAGATACGAGTTGAGATGAGAAACTATGGATAAATTTGAAAGATCTTCATTGCTATTATTTTTATTATTCACTCCATGTAGAAAATTCTAAAATGTTTACAATGGATCAACAATTGGAAGAAACAATGGTGAAACAATGGAGCTAGGAATCTAATCATAAGACTTCAGAGGAGAAACCATAGATAACTTTGAAAAATATTTTTCCGTATCTTAAAATTCGAAATCCTTCGCAATGGAGAAATAGTTGGTAGATAGTTTATCTAGGAATCCAATGCTTGGCACTAATTTACTTTGGTGTATAGATTTTATTAGATGGAATTCATTTATATTCAAGTAATAACAACTTCTGATTTCTTCTCAACTAATACCTATACCAAGCCTTCTTCAACCTATGGTATTTTAAGAGAGCCTTGAAACCATTTTATCTGTCCCAAAGCCTTATCTTTGAAGCTCAATTGACATACAAGTGGGGAATTCAACATTCTATTAGCTCACGATAACTAGAAAATTTGACATTTAGGTTACATAGACCACAATAATAATTTTCCACTATACTTATAGCTTTCAATTGCATCACAAATAAAAACCATAACAAAACATTCACAATAGCTTGTAATTGTATATCGGATAACTACCACAACACAGAGGTCATAACACATGGGAAGTTAGTATCCTAAGGGAATATATCATCACATAAAGCCCGGGACATAGTAACTTGCATCTTAAAGCCAAATTTCATATTGATAAAGTTGGTGTGAGTAATTGTGAATGCGAAAATTATTCATCAACATTTTTTCTTTAAAATATTAACACCAAATATTGAAAACAAATTTGTGAAGTAATGTGTCTGAAAAATATTTCTCCACTTAAATCAAATCACAAAAACCTTAACTCTACAATACCAACATCATCCAAAATTTCAAGCTTCAATAGTGGAAGCCATGATAATATCCATCATTTCTAAAGAAAATCCCCATTGCTTTCAGAGCTACTGTCACACATGAATATTCAGTGGATATGGTGTGTCTGATAAAGATTTTGGACATTGAGAAAAGTAGTTTTTCTTTGATATTTTTTATGAAACATTTCCTATAGTATCATAATATACATAGGCTATGGTCACAATCTCGTCAATTTTAGACTATTTCCTAAGCTTAAAAAATAAACAAGTATACAAAAATCAAACCTACCAAAGATTTCATTCAAAGAATAATACCGATCTACCATGCCTGTAACAGGGAAGAAGTAGAAGCTAGAGGTTGCAGAAGATGTCTCCATTTGTTAATATAAGAACATGGCATCCTACTAGAAATAGGTGACAATTTCAATAATTTGTATTGAAATTGTCATCAATACTAGAAATAGGTGACCATTTTCTTTGTGATATAGAATGTTGTTATCTCTTGGGAGATAGCATTTAAGCCTTTCCTATTCATATCTCTCATGCTCTTCAAATGGGGGGTGTTGTGGGAACTTGCTAAGATGTTCTTCTATGTATAGTTCTAACATTTGCACCTGCTCTATTTGCTACAATAGCTTCCCTAGACAATGCTAATGGCAATGGCTCATGCAGAGAGCTCCCAACATAGTCATCAACATGAGATATATTAGTTGCAATAAATTCCCTTGAGAGAGAGAGGAGGATGAAGGTGAATCATGAATAAGGCCTGATCTATTCCTATGTCAAAAAATATACCTAATTAGAGGAAACATCCTAGACCCAGACGATGTCAAAGGAGGACAATGCAATTGTAGATCACAATGATTATTTCGACTAGAGTGGAAGCTCAAACATCCTTTCGTGGGAAAATCAAAAGAAATGCACTGTGATGCTCCTCTGACCCATGGTTTATAATGTTGGTGTTCGACATAATGGCTTCTACTCTATCTCTTTGGGTGAGCATCTTTGTCGTGGATGCTGAGTGTTGCTACTTCAACTGTTGGGCCAATGATATCTCCTTGGACCTATGTTGTGAAAATTCTCTGGAAATAGTTCTTTTCTCCTTGGACCATAATAAATGCCTCCAAGCAAACCCAATATGCTCATTGTTTGATGGATACAATTTGAAATAGGAGAGTCAAAAAGGAAAGAAAATAGATCATAAATGAAATATGATAGGCTAAATTCCAATGCTCGAATATGCAAGACACTATAAAGCATTGCTAATAATTTCATTTAAATGGAATCTTCAAGATAAAGCATTATCATAATTTTACTCAATGTAATCTTAATTAAAAGAGAAAAAATAATTCTTACAAATGTATAACTAATAATATGCCAAGTCTTAGATAACTGACATTTCAGTAGATGCCATTATACGTTTTTCTTCATCTATCACATTAATTTTCGCTGCAATGAGTGCATTCATGGATTATAACTTCAAAAACAAAGCTTTACCCCTGTGCATTAAGAACAATTTTCTTTAATTGAGTTGACAAATAATGATATAAATATTGGTGATATAAAAATAGAAATACGACTAATTTTTTTACACACAACATCTAAATATGTGAAAACATGAAACATTCACACTCTACTTCTAATAATATGATTTTATTTTGAATATTTGTGAGAACACTCTGCAAGCTCTGGTGCAACACCTTTTCATGGGGCCATCCTCCATACGAGTCACCATAGAAGTCATCAGAACATTTGAAATTTTGACCATTTGGGGTATCTCCAATTTCAGACATTTAGAGGATTCAGTCAAATGCTATGATGTTTTATTCATGGTGTTCAAATTTGAGACATCCCATAGAAATAAATATTAATTGCAACTCTTAAAATCAATTTTATCACCAACTAGATCAGTTATTTTAATTTGTATAGAAGGCCTAGTTTGAGTCGGTGACAGCCTTGGGAAAACACAATTCTTATTAAAAATGCAGAAACTATAAAACTAAAGCCTAATGTATTCATATTCAATGTTGTCTCCTAATGTAGTAGATCTTTTGTTTTTGAACTCAAGAATCTTGGAAGCTCAAAAGTAAATCCACACTTGTTTCGGGTCCACATTCTCACAGTCACATGGAACGCCCACACAATATGCAAAGAAGAAAAGGAAGGTATTATGAAAACAATAACAAAACTTCCTATCTAGATAACTTGGAGTAGGCGATGGTTCCAGCCAAAAGCTACCACATTTATAGAAAGAAAAATGTGCTTATTACCTTTTTCTAGATCCTTGGACACACAAAAGGAAACTAATGATGTTGCTTTTCAAGATAAAAAAATTGTACCCATGTAAAATTTTATTATCTTATGACTTAACCAGCAAATATTTACCCCAGTGCACTAAGAACAATTTTATTTTTATACATTGACCAATAATGATATAATGTGATCCAGACTTAAACAGGAACGGAACAAATTACAGAGATAACCATATACATAAAGATGCAACGGAAATAATACTTAATTTCATTAATGGAAAATACTGAAATATGCTTACAACCAGAAATGGAAATAAACCAGCCAGGGCAATGGCAGCTTATCTATGAGAAGAGATGTGCGGCTACATGCCTCTGAACTATGTTACAATGAGGCTCGAAGGCCTATTTATTGTTGAGAAACAATGGAAAAACCCTTCACATTCCAAAACCTGAACCTGGAAGATGAAACGCCAAATTGTGGGCCCCGTTTTTGGGTAAGTTGGTACATCAACTTCCCGGGGTCGCGAATTGGTCATCTTATCTCCGTTTAACGCGCATGATAGCCCATTGGAAAGATCTCTCTGAGGACTATGACAAAAAAAAAGATTTTTAGACAGAAAAATTGCTGGCAGTAGATTTCCCAAAAAACGTCGTTTAGGGCCTCAAAACGGCTCTGGAAGTTTAGGACCCGAAAAACTGCTA
>APFE030668954.1:0-26665 GCA_000404065.3 Pinus taeda | reverse complement strand
AAAATCTAGTTTTTCATGATTGGTCTAAGCATATTGCTATCCGATATGATCATCTCAGAGATTATGTGTTGAGGCAGACCATGTTGTTAGATTACATTCCCAAGGAGGAGCAATATGCTAACATCTTGACAAAGGAATTATAAAGATGTAAATTCGAGTTTCATAGAGACAAGATTGAGGTAGTTGATAATCCCTTTCTTGTTGAGAGGGAGTGTTGAAAATGGCAACAAGAAATTCCAGTTTAATTTTTCCTTGAATTAAAATGTGAATTAAAATCAAATTCTATTCTCATAGAAACTTGTAAATAGTTAATTCAGTTTATTAAAATTAATTAGCTTAGGAATTTCGAGTTAATCAGCCTTAGGAATTGCGAAAGGAAATAGGTACTTGGAGATCGATTTTACTGAGTGCTGGAATTATTCTTGCGAGAATAAGCAATGTAATCTCATCTTGATTTTATGATTTATGCAATACAGATAGTGGCATTTTGAGTTGTGGCTTTCCCCGAATATTTATTGTGTTATGTGTATTTTATTCTCTTCCTCTATCGATTATTGTTTTTCTTGATCTTTGTGTGCTTCCACTGTAAAAAGTAGAAGTAGATTCTCGTCTCTTGCTTTAGTACATTGCATAAGCTTTTGAATCTACAAGAAAATCTACACTACCTCAACACGAATTTCAACCATTAGATCCAATTCCTTTAGGGTTACTTTGGCCACTACCTCAAGGTGTCCTTCCACCATTGGATCCCTCTCGTGTAAGGTGGAGAAACATATTTTAAGGGTAGTAATGGGGGGAATATTCTTTATGTTTTCTCCAATATATCTCCCTCCCTGATATTGGAGAAAAAGAAACAATATTTCCCCTGATGTGAAGGTGGGGAGAAATATTGGAGAAAACATAAACAATATGTGGTGGGAAATATTGTATAGGTTTCTCTCATATTTTTCCCCACCTTGCCCTAATATAGGGTGAGGGTGTAATATTGGAGAAAAAGTAGTAGTGAGGGTGGGGTTGAGGGTTAGGTGTGTGAAAATATTGGAGAAATCATATTTATTAATATTGGTGAGGGTGAAGGTGGGGTGGTGGAAAATATTGAATATATATATTAAATAAATTTCTCTAATATTCCCCTACCTCTAACCTTTATTTTAAATCTATAAGTTGATTTTTCATTACTACTTCACAAAATTATGGTAAGAATAAGAGGTTATCTATCTCTTTCCTACCATAATGAAATCAGAAGAAAGATACAATAACATAATGTTAGAAACATTGTGGTTGTGATCAGGGTTTCTTCTGAACACTTAAGGGTATTGCTCCCATAAGGTTTGTGACTAAATATTTGTTAGTAGAAGAAAACAACAAGAACAACATTGGATTATTAAGTTCTCAGGCCAGTCAAAAACATCGTGTTAGGGTTTCAAATCCTAAGGCCTGCTTACATGGATCAATATTGGCTTCAAGATTCTAGGTAAGTCACATTGATTCTCCTTTTTCTCAACAATTCAAGGGATTTCAAGGTTCTCAACTAACTTTATAGAAATTGCTCATAAATGAGCAGGTTGTAGTCCATGGATACTCTAATTCTGCAACATGTTTTGTTGCTCAAAGTTTGGAAGTGAAAGTGGTTGGGCACAATGGAGAGAAGCCCACTAAGGAGTATTCATCTTCACTTCCTTCCACAATGGTAGACTTGAGTACTTCTACATTTATGAGTGAAGTTGATTCTCTGATCAAGCGACCTTATGGGTTTTTGTTTATTTTTTTAGCTCCCTTCCTTTGTATCTTAAGGATTACATGTTCAAATATTCATGCTTTCTCCCTCCGTTACCCTAGGATCAGAGCAGATCTAATTGAAAAATCCCTTTTTCTCCTCCGTTGGGTTTGGTGGGAAAGATAAAAGAATTAGATATGGTTGAGGTTGATTAGAATAAGGTGAAAGTGTTCCATATTTTTGTAAAGGCTCTAGATAGGACCTCATTCCCATTTTGGGTTTTTATTTGTTACTTTAGCTCCCTTATTTTGTATCTTAAGGCTTTAATGTTCAAATCTTCATGCTTCATCCCTTCATTACCCTAGGATTGGAGCAAATATAATTGAAAAATTCCTTTTTCTCCTCCATTGGGGTTGGCAGTAAAGATAAAATAATTAGACAGGACCTCAATCCCATTTTGAATCTCAAAAGAGGCAATCTGGGATGGGTGACCTCCCAAGACATCCTGGTTACCGGGTGCAAGCCTTGGAAGTGATGATTAATGCCATGTGATTCATTTCACTAATTTCAATCCCACTTCTTCACCCCTTTGAGCATCATTGGATGCAATGTGTGCTAAGTGGACTGTTCAAAATCATGAGAAATTAGTCAGTTACGATTACCTCTGATGGAAATGGTTATAGATGAATGACTTACTCAATGTAGTTGAATCCCAAAAAATGATATCTAATATAACGCACTGTGAAAACTCCTCAATACTTAAATTCAAAAGAGTGAAGGGAACTCTAATTCAATGGTTCATGTGGCACAATACTTGCTAATTTTTTGAAAGTGCGGTAGAAAGATAAGTGGGCTTTATTGTGGGCAAAAGTCCATAGTTAAGTGTGCTTGAGTGAGAGGTGATCTAGGATGGGTGAACTCCAGGGAAGTCATGGGTACTGGGTGCAAGCCCTGGAAGTAATGTTTGACGCCATGTGATTCATTTCACTAGTTTCAATCCTACTTCTTAACCCTTGTGAGCATCGCCCAATGTAATGCGTGTCAAGTGGACTATTCAAAATCATGAAAAATTAGTTAGTTATGACTACCTCTCATGGAATTGGTCATAGATGAATGACTTAATCAATGTAGTTAAATCCCAAAAAATGATATCTAATATAATTCACTTCGAAAACCCCTCAATACTTAAGACGAGTATGTGGTAGATCTAATTTATATCTTAGATGATGCAGAACCATTGACCCATCCTCTGAAAAAAACTAGCAAGAACAAGTTCTGGAAAGCGAAAATGAGAAAAATGCATCACAAGGTAAGGGATTTGTTAAAAACCTTGAAACAACATATTTGTGATGGATGAGCTTTGTAGAGAGGATCTTGTTGAGATATTTATGGAGAAGATGATGGATCTTGAAATGATTCACAATATTGTAATTTCCTGTATAAATTGTAGCCTTTGAGAATTGAAAGGAGGTGACCATTAGAATGAAGATATGGCCAGCCAAGGTGCCAATAGATGTTATGTAATAGTTTAGTGGGTTTAATTAATGAAAATTGTCTTATAATTTATGTGATTCTATGTGTGTGCATGGCGATTTAACGCATTGATGGATTTATTCTTAGATTTATTGACTTTGTTTGATGAATTAATGTTACATGTAGACAATAGGGTTCTTTGGTTTGAAGTGGAAGTGACGATGAGTTACATTTGCAGAATCATAATCCCCAAGTACTATGATTGGGACCATAATAAAACTTGAAATGATAGACCCCCATAAATCATTTGCATCAAATGGCATTAGAGAGCAGAAGATTCCTCCGTGTAGTGTGGAGGAGAAGTAGCAGAAGAAGGTACAAGTGATTGAAGAATGGTAAGAGATGTGTTTTATCTATGTAGGTGAAAATAGAGGAAGGGTAGAATATTTGCAATATCCTAGAGAAAGGAGTGCTCAAACGGTTCTAGAGAAGAGAACTAGGAAAATGCCAAAAGCCCAAACTTAGGAAAACATTTGGTGAGGTATTGTGTAGCAAGGTGGAGACTTGTTAGTGTATAGGTGAGTTTAAACTCATGAGTTAAATTTGTTACGAGAGGACTATATGCATATGATAACGACGTCATAATTTTTTGTACCTTGGGTGTCTGATCTAGGACCATCAACCAATCTTGTGAAAAAAATTAACAAGAACAACTTCTCAAAGATGAAAATGAGAAAAATGCATCAAAAGGTAAGGGATTTGTTAGAAAGCTTGAAAAATCAAGTTTGTGAGGGATGAGATTTGTGGAGAGGAACATGTTGAGATATTTATGGAGAATATCATGGATCTTGAAATGAACCACAATATTGTAATTTCCTTTGTAAATTGTAGCCTTTGGGCATTGAAAAGAGGTGACCATTAGAATGAATAATTGGCCAACCAAGCCACCAATAGATGCTATGTAATAATTTAGTTGGTTTAATTCACAAATTTTGTTTTCTACTTTATGAAATGGTGATTTAATGCATTGATTTCCTGATGCATAGATCCATTGACTTTGTTTGATGAATTAATGTTACATGTAGACCATAGGGTTCTTCAGTTTGAAGTGGAAGCAAGGATGAGTTGAGTTTGTGGGCTCATAATCTGCAAGTGCTAGTAGTGGGAACATAAGAAAACTTGAAATGATAGCCCCCCATTAACTGTTTGCGTCATTTGAGAAACGAATGGGGATCACAATAGCCATGCAACAACTTATATGTGAATGGAAGCAATTTTATATTTTCTTCCGAGATACGTGAAAATTTCGTAACTAAGAACTCCACTAATTTATTTCTTTTGTGCTTTCACATAGGTGCCTCAAGCTCTAGGAACCCAATTGGTTTATTTTGTTACAAGGATGCAACTCGAGGGAAGGTCACATTGCAATGGAACAACCATAGTTGACTCCAAGAAATTATATTGTTAAACAATTAGAATATGTTCCATCTTCAGAAGTAAATCAACTCTTTTTGGTTCTTCAAGCAAAGGTTGTCATTTGTATTTTTAATGGTTTTTGGCCAATGTTTGAAGATTTACCTCAATGTATGACATGGTCCAAAAATTGTGGTATTTATGTTTGTTTAAAATGTTTTTTCATTGTTTGGTTCAATTCCCAAGAAGATATAGAGAAATTTCTGAAGGAAAAGCCTTGTTTTTATGGAAGAGCAAGACTTTTCATCACCCCTTGGTTTCCAAAGTTTAATTCCACAATAATGGTGGTAAAAAAGGTATTGGTTTTGGGTAAGGTTTCCAAACCTCCCTCTTCCCTTTTGGCATCATAAGACCTTACAGGGAATCAATAAAACTTTAGGTTCCTTTAAAAACATGGATGATGAAAGAAGAAAGAAATTGTTATTCACCTTTTCCCATATATATGTAGAAATAGACCTAAGAAAGGGTCTACCTAACTGCATCTTGCTCAATCATAAATATTTCCAATGGATTCAAATTTTGGACTATGAAAACATGACACTTAGATGCCACACATGTTTTCAAACATGACATATTTAGGACTTATTCCCTATCGCAAAGAAGATACAAAAAAGGAAAAAGTATCAGAACACTAACAAAAAAGGTTGGCAACGTGTTGATTTGTAACAAGAAGGGGAAATCAAGGAGGAATTTTCATTTTTGTTCAAAATAATAATATAATACTATCCAAGTTGATGGTGAACATGCACCTAATGTTAGTTTTCTAGTGCTACGAGGACAAGCACGAATTTTGTACTATGGATAATTACTTCTAATGATATTTTGCACTTTCTAGATTATCATTAAGCAATTACACTTCAAAAAATTAGACTATAAATGCAATATAATAATTCAACAATAGATATCATGATCAAATAGTAAATACCACAGATTTTTCACCCAGGAAACCCAACCTTGGTAAAAAAACCCAACAATCTCTTCTTAGAGAAATTATTGTTCAATTCAACAGATGGTACAATTTGATTTTCAGTCAAATTTGGTCAATCCGACCACATAAATTAGCTAGGTAAAATATGGTCCAAAATGCCCACAAAATTAGCCAAAATATTGCCCAAATAAATCAATAAACTCTACCCAAACTTTAGTCAAACAGTGCCCATAAATTTTGTTCAATTCTACCTTAGAAAGTATTATTCAATTATGGTGAACTTTTCCTTAGAAATTTTAGTCAAACTACGTCATACAACCTATGGTCAACTCAGAAAATTTGGTCAACTTTTAGCATAAAAAATGTGTTCAACTCTGTGATTAACTCAACTAGAAAGAATTACAGTCAACCCTCCAGAAATTACGTGAAATAGATTATAATAGAGCTTGGTCAACATTAGTCAAACATATTAGAGAGCTCATTCAAACTCCAAATATCTTTTGTCTCTTTCCTTCACATGTGTGAATAGAAGATATCATTTTTTTTTGGTTTGAATTAATGCCAAGGTAGGTCAAATGATGTATTTATATTGGCAAAATCATGTGGGTTTTGACGAAGGGTTAATTAACCTATTCAATTAGGGGGGATGGCATGACTGTTCCAAGTTGACATTAATTAAAATTATCTTTTCTTTATTTTTATTTGAATACCGATGTAGCTATGAAAATTAAACACTCCCTCTTTGATAGGGAGGTATTATTCTTAACTTATTCAGATGTCCGCTTTGTTAAAAAAAATATCCTTCTCTAGAAAATATTGAAAGAGCTAACTATGCTTATGTATCCATCCACTAAATGTTGAAATAATCCTACATTAACATCATGCGAAGGGATCTAGTTTCCTACTAGTCAACTCTCCTTTGCAAATGGATCTACTTACCCACTAGTCAAAGGCCTTTTGGCTTCACACAAGCCTTTTGGCCTTCTTGGGACAAGACTAGTCCTTGTTCACCAACTATCCAAGATGTCACCTAGAACTTGGTCAACACCTATGACCTAAAATGAAAACCTAGGTTATTACCATTCATGAATGCCAATTGAATGGTAATAAAATTCCCAATTCTAAAGGAACTCACTCTACCCACTAGCTAAATACCTCTTGGAAATTTAGGGGAGCACACTAGGCTTTGATGCTCTTTGGCCCATTCTCGATAGATACATTACATGGCCCTTAGTCAATACTTTTGATATTTCAATATCCTAACCTAAGGATAATGTTTGCCCCTTAATGCTACAATATCAACACTCCCTCTCAATGAGGGAGGCATTCTAAGCCACTCCAAGATTGTACCTTAAGTATGAAAACTTTTCCATGGGTAGCGACTTGGTGAGAATGTCAGCAACCTTCTCCTCAACTTCACTAATCTCTTCTTCTTCTGTACCATGTATTAGATGTAATGGTACTCAATCTAGATGTTCTTTGGCTTGTCATGTAGAATGAATTTTTGAAAGATTCACACAACTTTAATTGTCACAATCTATCCTGGTATGTTCTTGTAATTGATCAAACAATCGTGAAAGTACTTTTCAAATCCATACTGGCTGCAGTGTACTTGGCCAGTATGTAGTGCTCAGTACTAAAGCTGTTTACTTTCTTCTCATCTAAGATATCATAGTAGAACCCAAACTAAAACAACATCCTAATGTGATCTTCATGTCTTCAATACTCCCTTTCCAATTGGAACCTGAGAATTCATATAGTTGTACTCCATATTTTGGCACATATCTCCAACCATAACTAACTATCCCAAAAATATATATCAACACATGATTTTCCACAATCCAATGTGAATTCCTTGGTTCCACAAAGAACTAGCTTAGAGTGTTCAAAAAATATTAGGTCTATAATTAACCAAATGCATCAATGAGCCAATCAAATGTCAATACATAAAGGGATCTACCATATATGAATCAATTTCTATCAACTTATTTAGATTGGTCACCATGGGAGTAGACATGTACTTGTAGACCATCATCCCAAATCCTTGAAGGATCATAATGGCATACTTCCATTTAATGAGGGATTTTGGTTGGCTACTACCATACTATTGTAGTGGTTTCAACCACCCTACAAAATTTTTCCTTAGGTTCATTTTGGAGCCTCCCTACAAATCATCCTTAGCAACATGTCTTGGGTTGTCAAGTACATAGACTTCACTGGTTTTTTAGTAGCTTTCTAAACTGTGCATGTTACTTTTCTTCACTCCCCTCATAGGCTAACATTCCAGACTAGGGCGAGTTGCTGGTTGAGAAGATCCCTAAAAAAATTGTGCAATTTCAGACAGTTCCTCTCATAACTGTGCAAATCCCTCTCTCATTCAAGCAGGATGTTTCATGTGCCTTCAAGTTGACCGGGTCCCTTTGGGACTGAGAAAAACTAATTTCCATGCATGGGCCTCTCTTCCTGAAATAGAAAAAGGCAGCATGCAAAAGGAATCCCTAGATATAGGGAACTATTTTTCGTTGCTAGAGGTTACATTCAAGGCTCATTTTACAAACCTCTCACCAAGTGTCGCTTTTTCCTCAATTTGTGGCATGCACATCATAAACTCGATCTTATCAAAACTCGTGAACCAGACACTGCAGAGCTCATTCCTCACATCAACCTTGCAGCTCTAACATCCCACATTGCATCGAGGAGTCTTTGGCACTTTTAGCTTAGCTATTTTAGGGTAAGTTTTCTTTTCATGTCTTGCATTATGTTTCTGTACATGCACATATTGATGAAACTGCGCCCATACAAGTTATGGACCCATCTAATAGCTGGCATGGAGTAGAAAGGGTGAGTAGTACTATCGATCGCATGAAAGGGTGTTCAAGATAATGGATGTCATTGTATGCATTCATGTGATCCCACCCATTTGGCACATTCACCGAGCCGAAGAAAAGAAGCAATTCTAATTGGATCTGGACATGTATTTCGACAAGTTGATGCACATGGTCACTAGCACACACTTGAAGATCAACACAGACACTATGGATCAGTATGTTATTGGTCCAACTGCACTGAAGATGATGATGCACATGTTATCAGACGAGTTGGACAGAGGAGCCATATCAATGTACTCGGATGCAACGGAGGCAAGAGTTCACTTTCAAAAGGATGTCACCTTTGAGTGTGTGAACACCATCAGGGACAACCATATTTATATTAGTTCACCTGTCGACCATCATGAGGATGTTGAAGGGTTTGTCTTCCCACATTTGTCCAAGTCTTAGTGATGTCTTTCATGGCTTGCTCAAGACATTTTGTCTCACATGGGTACATGTGCAAATTGTATGTAACATATTGTAAAGTGGAAGTCCAAGTGTCAATAGTGGAATGTAATATTCATAGAGTAGCTAAAGAGTTATGAGGGTAGGTGAACAGTCACAAAGGGGAATGTCAAGGGTCACCCCACCCTTCGCTATTCATAGTACCTCATAACTCATTGTAGAGTCTTTTGGTCAGCGAAGCTTCTGATAGGAGTATCTTAGAGAAAGTTTGGAGAGTATTGTAATGAGCCTTGGCTTCTCTACAGTGTAGATCTAGTACATCTCTTTGGAGGAGCAGGTGGAAGTGACCGTAACGTTCTGCTATCGAGACTAGTGGTTGGTCGTGGTTGTACTGTATGACTGGAATTTTCACTTCTTAATATAACAGAGCCAACACATTTCATGCATGTTTTGTTATTTTATTTCAGTTAACTTGGTTACTCTAATGATATATGTATATGTTTTCTTACGCATGTATGTATAGACTCCTTCTCTATATGTATGTATGAATCTTATTGAGATGTGTTGTTGGTTTAACCATCATTTTGGATTGTTGGTTCACCTTCCTTCTAGTTTGTGATGCAAATTTTCTCATGTGTTATCTTTCAAGCTACGTGTTTACATAGGTTTCCAAGGGGTGCAACCATTCCACCTCTAATGTGTTAGAGACATTCATGCACCTTTCTTGGCTTGCTGTGTGTCATGCCCTTGCTACCAATAGGGAAATCTTACTTGCCTATGCGTGCAACCGCAGTCAAGGCGATATCATATGACCCACTGTTGGGATTCCTACACCAAACAGTCTGAGGTCTAGTTGGGACTTCTTAGTATGGAGATCCCCTAACATGTTGGTGGGTCCAACACTGTCAACACATACTTATATTCCCAAGTAATAATGCTACAAGTCTAGGTCCTTCATCTAAAACTCATATGTCAACTCACACTTACTATTATCAATGAGATTCTCTGATCCTGTCAAAAACAAGTCATCAACATGTAGCAACAATATCATAGGCTCACCTATAACAACCTTTTAGAAAAGGTTGGGATCAACATCACTCTTGGTGAAGCCAAGACTCGCTAGGTATCCATCAATCCAAGAATACCAAGCTTAAGGTGCCTTCTTGAGTCCATAAAAATATTTCTTCAATATGAAAACACGAGTCTCCTTCTCATGCAACTCAAAGCCTTCATGTTGTCCTACGTACACTTATTCATAAATCACTCCATTAAAGAAATTTGTATCCACATACATTTGACGCAATTTCCTGTTGGATTTTATAATTATGGTCAATCTTCATAGTGTATATTTTCATCATTTATGTAAGCAATTTTTCTTCATGCTCAAAAGGAAATTATATTATATGGATATTTCAAAGAAAAATTAGAAGGCTTGTTCTTCAATACCTTCTAAAACAGAGAATTTAAATTGGTATTATGTGTCACAGCTCCATAAGTTGACCATGTTGGCCCCTCTTGTTCATGTCATCTAGGCCCCTTAGAGGCACCGATTTGACCCTCCTAGATGGCTATCTATAAGCATTCATTCCTCCTCCATGAGATAAGAATTCAACCCACACACAAGACAAATACATTTTCTCCCAAGTGAAGGAAATATGTTGAATTTAAAGTGAAGTTGATCAAGTCAAAGGAGTAGATAAATAGGCTTGCACTTGTAGAAGAAATCTCTGCTACAATTCACAAGTGTTGAAGGAACAAGCTGATTTTTCTGTGGTAACTTTTCTATGATATGCCTAAACTTATGTGGACAGAGAGGGCCAAAATTTGGCCTCCTATCGCGAGCCTAGTTTATACCTTAACTAATTTTCACTTGTGGGAATCTTGGAGGAGGGATGACTTGGAATCTTGGTGGTTTTCTAGTCTTTCCATCTTATTAGTCAGTTTTATTATCATCCTTACTTAGATATCTCTTTTATTGAGTTGATTCTATAAGTAAAGGTTGGTGGGATTTCTCCCCATGTTGGTTTTCCCATGGTAAACTCTTGTGTTATTGTGTGGTTGTATCTTTATGATCCTCTAGCATTTTGTTATATTATTGAATTTCTTTGTGTAATTATTTTATGTTGAATAATAAATGTAAGAAAAATCATCAGAAATAATTATTAGTTTAGAGGACTATTGAAAACTCAAAATTTCAAACTTATAATAGAATCAATACAAATAAAAGTTATAATAGAATTTCACCTAGAAACTTGAGCCAATGTCTCCTCATATTCCTCTCCCTCTTTCTGGGAGAACCCTCTAACCATGAATCTTACATTATAATTCTCCATGCTACCATCCACTACATGATTGATATTGTAGATTCACTTGGAAGTTACCACTAACTTCACCTCATGTATTAACACAATATTCCACACAACATTCTTCGTGATGGATTAATATTCTTCCATCATGTCATCTTTCCAAACTTACTGAAATAATGCCTCATCATAGTTGGACAGTCTGGAATCAATATTATGACTCATTAAAGTGCCACGAGGAGCTACACATCCCTCAACTTATTGCAATGTACTTCAAAGACATGATAGTCTCTTCTTGGGTTCTGGAATAATTTGGCCCTTCTATCTATTCTTGATGATCTAAAAGATGTTCCACAAGTTTAGAATGCCCTAAACCAACATCCTTGACAGTTTCATGTTCTTCATCACCAACACCATTTCTATACATCCTATAACATCCCCTGGTAAACCTCGCATGAAAACACATAGGATTAGATAAATTTTACACAATTTACACATGTAATTGTTCTAATTACTTATTCCATTTTCCTTTACTAGATATTAGATATAATATTTATCTTTACATATAGTAATGTTTAGTAAACAAATAAGAATTTACATAACATAACATAACATCCAATGATATAAAATATTATCGTAAACATCTTGATGTAACATTGCATCATTTCCATGATTCTTTCAACTATGTTAGTTAATCACATACTTGGTAATGTAAATGACATGTTATGAAAATAATTAAAATAATCCAAATAAAACCATAGGAAATCACATCATTCAACACTAATATACCCTGGAAACCCCGTAGGGTGAAAACCAATAAATGTTTACTTTTATTATTAAACGCTCATGAGGGTGTTCACCCCTCACTCAATGGTTTGTAAGAGAGTCTATCTCTTAACCATTATCAAAAAAATATTATAGATAAATATAATTTAAGTAAAACATGTCTATCTAGAAGATTTTACAATCATCATGATATCATTTACCCACAAATTCACAATCTTTATGTCGTTATGGCCTAGATTTTCCCCATCAGTGGACCATCCTACAACTGGCACCTTTCAATCTTCATGCAACATTAGTTCGCCATTATTTCCTTCCATTGTTGTCTTCAATAAAATTTGATATCATGATTAGATAAAGTATTAATCAACCAATAATCAATCCTTATTAATGATTCTGCAACATCTATTCATGTGCATACATGAAATATAAACAAAATATCATGACATATTCCCTTTAGCAACACTGAATATGCATTAATTATAGACATGTCACTATCAAATCATGTCCATAAATATATACCACATTAATTTCTCTTCCCCTCCCATAAGCTTACATTCTTTTCCAAGGAAAATCAATACCATTTTCCAAATTCTTTTAAAGAATAATATAATCTTAACTTTCATATTCCTGCATGTATTTATATAATGTTGAAAAGTGTGCAACAAGATATGTTAAATTTAGGAAGTGCTAAAAATATAACTTCTAAAAAATAGTACTTCTAAACATAGCAGTTTGGCCAATGAGCATTTTGGCAACCTTGGGTTAGAGGTGAAACTGCTAAAAATAACATTTTCTAAAAATAGCATTTCTGGGTCCCTTCCTATTTTTAGCAGTTCCTGGTCTAACTATAGGAACTAAAAACGAATTTGATCTTACCAGTAGTTTAAAATATTAATTAATTAATCTCCATGAGTTAATTAGTTAAGGAAAAGAAAACTTGAAGTCTTTGTGAGAACATGCAATTATTTCTCCATGTATTGGGGAATGTGTCCTTGTTTTGCTCCACTGATTGAGGAATTAAGGATGAGTTCTATATTGAGAGGATCAGTTGACTTAGTTTAACTTAGTCAAGTTCAGTTAGATTAATTTATCAAGTTGTTAAATTAATGAGATATAGTTTGTTGATGCTTGCATGCATGTGACAACTATTATTTTCAGATAACTATGTATTCACTCATGGATAACTGATGCATGTCAGTTCAGACAGAAACCCAGTTGAGATCAGAGAAGGGACAGTGTACTATCAGTTTGATGAATATTTTTACTATAAAGTAAGCTCATCCATGATGAGGATTTATCTCGTTCGGGTTTGTGCAATTAGATAAGAGGTTAGTGAGTGTGTGAAGAGGCCAATTCTCACAGGTGGCAGCACTGGACCCCAAGGAAATTTCACAAGAAAATAGCAGGCTTGGAGGACAAAGGATAAGGTTTGTGAGAAGACTTTGACTGTCTATGAGCAAGAGAGGGATTGCAGAGAGAGCAGGATAGGTTGTGAGTTGATTCTTTCTATAATCCAGACTATATTTCCACTTGTATGATAATACAGAGTTGGGGTTTTACGCTGAGGCTTTCCCTGGGTAAATTCTTCTGTGTTATGTGTGATTGATTCCTTCTTATCAATTATATGTGTTCTTATTGATGTTGCTCATGCTCGATTAAGATTCTGCTAAATTGTTTTTAGAAGTAGATCAAGTGTTTTGCTTTAGTACATTGCATTACCAGGTGATCTACAGGTGAGAAATTTCTACATGGTATCAGAGCTAGCTGATTTGTAGAAAAAGTTCTACATGGTATCAGAGCTAGCTGATTTGTTGAAAGATTCTACAAAATTATAAATATAAGCTTTTCCCAAATAACAATAAAAATATGTGTTATTTTCATGCATCCACATCAAATTTATCCAAAAGGACCCAACCCCTCAACCAATATCATGTGAACATATGTTACCTTTCATGAAAATACATTTTCTTCTTGAACATACAAATACACTTTATCCTATTATAAAGAATTATTTTCAAGAAGCCAAATGCTATTTGCATAAAATACATATTTTTTTATTTTCAAAGGGTAAAACATATTAGTTAGTATTCCTATGCATACAATTATATAAACTTTATTCAAAGAACCTATCCCCTCAATTATTACTTTTGGTGCACACAAATATGTAAAAAGGAAACTAACACAATGGTTATTATTCCTATTCATGAAAATGCATATATTTTATTTTTTTTCCAAAAGAGTCTTTCACAAATAAAGCTTGATACCATCTTGTATGCAAACACACAGTCTTTCTAGATGAAGGTTAACAAATAATCTTATTTGAAAGTTCATAATATTTCCAAATGAAAGCTAACATATAATATATTATTCTTGTATATGCATAACACCCTTTAAAAGAAACAGTGTAAATGGATATTCCTTTTTAAAAGCAAACTATTACCTTAGTTGGTGTATACAATATACACCCTTCTAGCACAATAGCTTTTATTAAATTGCACAATATTAACCATTATTTTTTGCATGTAACATCCATGTTTCTTTTCCAAGAAACTAACTCATTAATTAATTCATTCTCATGTATTAAAAAATAATCAAAAGAAATGGACATAATAGCTATTACTCTTGCATGTAGACATAACCCTTTCCAAAGGAAACTAACATAATATATTTTCAATTATGCATGAAATCCCAATTAGTTATTTTTTTTACGCATGAAAACTACATTTCCTCCCAAAAAATCTATCTCAAAAGTTTTACTTTCCATGCATGTAAAGTGCATTTCTTTCCAAGAAATCTATTTCAGTCAACTATTATTTGCATTCATGCAACACATTTTTGTTTTCAAGGAGGAAATTAACACAACAATTAATGTCTCTATGCATAAAGAATCTTATTCCTTTTTTCAAAATATCTATTATTATTTTGCGCATAAATAGATTTAACACAATGAACTAATCTTTTGTGTATGTAAATACACATTTCTTTTTCTAGGGATCTAGGAAAATAGTTATTATTTGGTTGCGCAAGGTTCCCATTTAACATTTTTCAAGTAAAACAATTTCGATAATTTAGTTATTATGCACACAAAATCCATAAATACATTCCCATAATTTCATAACAAATCCTTTTAAGAAAATAATTATATTTAACCTATGCTCATGCACACAAGAAACGTGGATTTTTTTTCTAATAATATATTTTTTTAAAGACTTAGAACATTTAAACACGTTTATTTTTTCTTGAACTTATGTAATAATTATTATTTATATGCAAAAATTCCTTTCCAAGAATTTAGTATAATAGTTATTAGTCATGTAGGTATATTTCTTTCATGTAAGAACACCATATATATATATATATGTAACGAAGCACAAAACAACTTTTTATTTCAAAGCATCTATTCTCTTCCAGGGAACCAACATCATGACTATTGTTTTGTGCACCTCTACATGTATTATTTTCCTAAAGAAATAATAATATTTTTTCTTTCCATACTTGCAAGAACACATATTTATTTACAAGAAACTAAATGCACAATACCTACTCCTTCATGCATGACCTACTCCTTCGTGCATGCAAGCATGTAATTCTTTTCAAAAAAACAAACGTATAATAGATACTTTTATTGGATGAAAAAGAAAATACTTATTTTCAAGAACTCAAGTGCACAATAGTTAATTTTTTAATGCATAAAAATATATAAACCTTCCAAAGAAGACCCATGCAAAATATATTATTCTTGCGTGCAAATTTAAACTCTTTCCAAAATAAGGCTGACACAATTTATGAAATAGATTCATATGAAATATTTTTGACACAAATACTTATATTGGTAGCCATGATAGCCAATGAACCCCATCCAAACTAGGTTAAGCTGAGTGGTAATAGTAGTTTCATAGGCCTTAAAAGGATTTCAATGAGATATTCTAATTAGGAATTCAACTCTTGAACACTTATATGAGCATCCAAATTTTCTCACATCACACCTAATGATGCAACATTTACTGGTTTCCTCTTCCCTAAAACAACATTCATGGGCTTCAAACTTGTGACAAAGCCTAAGAAAAAACTTAGGATTACGAGGCAATAGTGCTAATGAGACTCAAGCATGAAGGGAGATGATTAGAAGAGAAACAAGAAGCTAACAAAGATTCAAATGGAGAAGGAATGAAAACTTTGATAAGGACTGTAAATATACGAGACCGTTGATATTTGAATGTCTTGGAGATGTGTTTATGAATGTGAAAGATGTCAATGTTGCAAATAAGAAGATGTCATGATGAAATACCATCATAAAAGGTAACTTTTATTTATGCTCATTTTTATTTCTGAAAAACATCTGGTTGGGTTGAAATAGGGCTACCAAAAGAAAATTGTACATGTCACCTACAACTAAGAATGGATGGAATGTACTAAAATAAACATGACCTAGAAGAGGTAGTTGTATGAAGGAAAGCTAGGGTGTCGACTAGAAGATCTATTTCGAAGGAAAAGAAGGATAACATGAATATTGGTTAAACCCTATGGTTCATTGAAGGAAAGTGATGGATGGATGATTCCTTACAATATCAAGGCTTCATGATGAACAATTTGAAATTCATGACATCGAAAGGAGGGGACATACAAGTAGTTGATAGTACCATGATCTCCACAAAAGCATTGTTGTTGGAAACAAGTCCCTAATTGAGATGGAGATTAAGCAAGTCCCAAGTTAAGAGGGAGCTTTATATATTCCTTTTATAGGAATGAGTTGGTCCTCCCTAGTTAAGAGGGAGTGACAGATATGGTTCTCTACTTCATGTGTCATGCACTAGACTAATGCACCAGACTAGGACTTACTGTTGTAAGTCTTAGTGAAGGCCACGAGGAGAGATATACACATAATTATTTTCTTCATGTTATGAATAAAGAATGGAGGATTTAGTAAGAATGAAAGATTGATTTCGATACTCTTTGAGGATGTGGTAGGGAATCCAATAGGTAAGAGTAGTTAAAGAGGAAATTCCTTGAGGATGTGTTATTCCAAGATAGGATTTGTCCTAAAAGGGTGTACCTTGTGAACACCCAGGTGTGGTATGCGCCTTAATAGATAATGATGATGGTTTTTATCAGTCATTGGTCTCACCAGAATTGTGCCACGATATTGTGGAGAGATAGAATTGTTAGTCAAGGCCTTGCTATGTGACAATGTTGGTTGGTATGATAAGATTCTCTAGCATAAGCTAAGGAGGTAGCTTATGAGATGGCTTACCAATCCAACTTTCGTTATGAGAATTATTTAGTTTTAGAATGTCCAATTACCTTGTATGGATTATGAATGCCTCCTTAGTTAAGAGGGAGTGTTGAAATATGTAACTAGGTCCAGTCTGCATAATGACATATTAATCATGATTTTATGTATTTGATGTAAAGAGAAAAGGAAACTTATTATATTCATTCTTGAGGCATGGTTTTCATGCTCAAGGGAAATTTATTTTATAGGTCAGGCACCCATTGAGTGCTTCTAAGGCTTTTGGCTGAGTCAAAAAGTCACAAGGGTCATTGTCATGTATGGAAGACCCTTTTGGTCATGTTACATATTGTAAAGAAAATTTCATTTGAGTCAAAATAAAGTCAAAGAGCCTCCAAGACCTTGTCATGGTGCCTTAAGCAAGTCAATCTGAAGGAAGAAATTCATACCCCTGGAAAGCCTATATATAAAAAGGAACTCAACCTCATTTGGACACAAAAAGAGAAAGTTTGATCTCATAAAGAAAGAAGTTGGAAAAGGAACAAAATCAAGTATAAGAAGAATAAAATCAAGATCAAAGCTTTGGATCTCTCTCTCTCTCTTGTGTTATGGTTGCTAAAGTGTTTTGGGAAAGTTGAGTTTCTAGAAAATTGTTGGGAAAGTCAAAGTGCTGGAAAGTTGTTGGGAAAGTCAAATTGATGAAAGTTAATGGGGTGAAAGCTACAAAAGAAACTATTGGGTTAGAGTTATAGAAGAAACTACTAGGTCGAAATTGCATAAGAAAATGATGGGTCGAAATTGTAGAAGAAATTGTTGGGTCGAAATTGCAGAAGATACTGCTAGGTCAAAATTGCAAAAGAAACTACCAGGTCTAAGTTGTAGAAGAAACTGTTCTGGTCAAATTTTTTGGTGTCAAAATTGTTGGAAAGAAATCTCATCAAGGAGAAAGGTTGACATGGTATTGGAGGGGTCTTTTTCAAGGCTCTTAGGTCTTGGAATTTGTCATTTGAAGATTATATAAGAAGAGAATAATTCTTGTGGGTTTTCCTCTCAAGAGGAGAGGTTTTGGCCCTGGCTATAATCCTACATTTCATGTCCTCTGTCTCTTTGATTTTTCATTATTTGGCACTTGTTTGATGATAGAAAACACAATAGTAATCAATTTGAAGAAGAAGCTAAGCATTTTAAGTATAAATACCTCACAAACGATTATCAAAGTAACAGGAATCATTTAATCTAGTTACCATAAATTTATCAACAGTGCCTACAGAACACAAAGGGAGTCCTTCACTGATTTAATGGTTCCTTAATACTTCCATTTTCTTAGTGCCTTATGTGCTTAGTTAAGACAAATTTCTTAGAAAATTATTTTCCCTTTTATGCTGGGCTAAAAGGTTCCACACTGAATTCCTTACCCAATTTTAGTTAAAATCACAATTTCAAATATGATTTTTATGATTCAAAATGATTTATTTTCTCCTTCTATTTAGAGTCATTGTCTCAACACCCACTTATGGTTCTATTACATTCTATATGTTTTTTTTATTTTTATTTTTTTCACGCCATTCTCTATAATTCCCTTACTCATTCACATATGACAAAATGACATAATCATCTCATTGTTAACATCACACACTACTACTTTCTTCCTCAGCCCACACCATAACCTACCTTCATGATAATATGGGGTCCCCATCTAGGGCTATATGGCCAAATAAGAAGTCTCAAGAATAGGTACATAGCCCATACGTTTGGGAAAATTTAGTAACACTCCCCATTTATTCCAATAATTTCTAGGAATTGGGTAGTTGAACTACAAAATATGAAATTTGAACCCTTAATTCAAAGTATGATAGGAAATTCCCATTTTTCCCCTTTTAGGTTCTTCTTAGGTATCAAGATCCTTGTTTATTGATTTGTATTTTAGATTTGTAGCAACATATAAATAAAAGTAATATTAAATCAAATAAATATGTCAAGATATCCATACTAAACATTTCCATCATTATAATTCATAAATTAAAATTACAAAAAATAAGGTTTTAAAAAGCAATGTTACAATCCCCTCCCCCTTAAACAAACACCATCCTTCATATATCGTAAACAAAAATGGTTATGCATTTTTTCATGGCTTCCTCCATTCCCATGCTACCTCATCAACTCTAGAGTGTTTAAAAATGTAGCAAAAAATTCTCAACATGATTTTTCCTTGATTAAATTGAGGAAATTCGAATGTCCATGTCAACAGACAACTTGGATGATGTTAACTTGTGTGACATGACTTGTGTCACCCAGTCTACTCAGTAAATTCAATTTGGAGGAGTTAGAGTTCAATTTTACATGTGTTATTGCTAATTTGTAGCAATCAAGGTCATCTATCTCAAGTTGTTTTCCACTAAACTAGTTCTAACATTAGGAGGAACTAGTGGAAGGTCAGTTAAGTAGTGGAACTTCAGGGAAACTCAATGATCATCCATTTAACTGAGTAATAAACCCAAAATATCTAGTGCATCTAGAGAATTCGAGTAACCCAGTTGAGGTGGAGATTCCAAGGCAATGTAACATCAGTTGTAGACTAGTCTTGAGTGTACATGTGTTGCATGTAGTCAGATGACCAACCTAAGGAATTGTGTAATTCAATTAGAGGATTTTCCTAAATAATAGGGGATAATTCCTAAAGGAACATATAAAGGAAATAATATCTCAAGCTGAGGATATTTTTGACTAAGTCTGGGTCAGTGACCTTCAGTGAGTAGAGAGAAAGGTTATGCACTTGCAAGGTGAGCTCAGTTGAGAAAAGAAATTGTAATACATCTCTATTCATTTGATTAATGCAAGAGGCATTGGGGTTTTTAGTAGATTATTTCCCCAGATAAAAATAATTATTGCATGTGTGTTATTCATTCTTGTAGGTCTGAGATTTCTATTCTAAATTGTGAAATAATGTCCGCAGAGAAGTAGTGTAGGTTTGTGTCATGTGATTTTGATTAAAAATTCATGAAAATATGCAAATATACAACCTAATTGCTACCTGGGATTAGAGTTTGATTCACAATAGAGCATAAATTTTGAAGTTGTTTCCTACAGGTTCAAATTTGAATATTAGAGTAGTGAGATTTCTCGAGAGCTGAGAAGAAGACCTTCAATGGACCAAGGCTAGAGTATGGCTTGGAAGGCACCTCTAATTTTGTTGCATGGAAGGACCACATAGAGGCAGTATTGGATGAAAATGGATTGTTAGAATACATCAAGACAAATGTTGCAAAACCACAAGCATCTGATGCCCAAAACCTTGCCTAGTGGGAGAAAGATGTAGCCAAGGAGAATAATCTTGGAGGTAGTACAGAATCATAATTTCTCGAATCTCCATAGAAAAGAAAAAAAAATTCGATGTGGAAATCAGTGAAAAAATGTTCGAGCATAGTAGTGACCACAAGAAGCTGGTGCTTAGTGATAAACTTCTAAGTATCAAGTTGCAAAAGAATGACACAATTTTGCGGTATCTTAGAAAGTTTACAAAGGGTTGTGATGAACTTGGCGGGGTTGGTGTTAACGTGTTATCCATTAATTTGTCACACTCCCCGTCTCATACCCTGAGCTGTCAAACTTTGCCCAAAATGTCACAAAGTGACAAAATTTATCAATGAATTCACCATGAAAAACATTGATCATAGCATCCCTGAAAAGAAGAAGAAGAAATTCCTTGAAGTAATTCTAGAAGAGCTTGTCAAAAATCCCCTATTTGCAAGCCCAATGCTATTTTTAGCAGGAAAAACTATGCTGGTACCCTTTGGTGTAACTAGTAACTAGCACTAGCAACATGACATGGGATAGGAAAATCCATACCGGTCCTCTTCAGGTAGTTTCTCCAAAAAGGGAGCATAAGATTATCTTACTACAAACCTTGAGAACAATGAGATGGTTATTGTTGAATAAGGATATGGTCGATTTCTCCCATTTTGAGTCCTTGATCCTACCTTTAGGGATCTTACCATTAATATGTTGACCTTCTTCCCCCTTTTGTGGATCCCTAACTCCCTATCCTTCCATATAAATACATTCCCATATAGCCTCAAGTGGTTGGTTGGACTAGATTAGTCATGTTGCTACTAAATTGTGCCTAATTGCTAACAATTTGTGAAGGAAAAAGGAGAGCTTGAGATTTCTTGGCTTGGACTTGGAAACCCATCCAAAAGGAGGCTTCCAACATTAAGGCAATGGTTGTATGCTTACCTAATGTGTTTATTATTAATACAATGTTTACTTTCCATAAGCATGTAAATGACTACTTTCTTAGTATGATGCTCCTTGATCTATCGTATCCTTTACATTAGAATGAATATGTTATGTTTTTCCTTTGTTTTCCTTGTTTGATCTCTCTTGTAGGTATTCATTCAAAACATAATAGAAAGGATCAAGATTGGAAGTGAGGAGATCCTTATCGACATTGAAAAGATACTGCATAGGAGTGAGGTAGGCCATCTATCCTCTCTCATCTCATTCTAACTTAAACTAGAAGAGTTTTGCATGTATTTGTTTTAGTTGTTACTAGATCCACTCATTGGACTAGAGGGATCACTTCTATTTGTAGAAGGAATTTCCTAGATAACATAATGTCCCTAAAGCATACATGATAACCTTATCCCTTTTGGGCCTTCCCAAGAGTTGGCATAGCTATCAAGATTTGATGAATGGGAGGGAGAAACTACCAAGTTGGGAGTGATTATGGTTTGATTTCATATAGGATGAAATAAGGACAAATATTGGAGATGGGATTTCATCCAAGGGAAATGATGAAGAAAAAATTGCGTTAGCTAGAAAGGAGAAGAAGGGAAAAGCAAACAAATCCCAATCCAAACCAAAATCTAGTCAAGGGGGAAAGAAGAAATATTTTTCAAAACTTAAATGCTTCCATTGTCATGAATTAGATCATTATGCCATGAATTCTCCACATAAGAAGGAAAGCACAAAGACCTAAGGAGGAGAAACAAGTGAAGCTTTGGCTTCACAGTTTGAGCTTGAATTTACCCTCATTTCATGCATGGTCAGCACAGTGATGGGAAGCATGTGGTACTTAGACTCAGGTGCATCATTCCACACGACGGGAAATAAATATTTTTTCAGTGACCTGGAGGAAAAATATTTGCAGATGCACATCGATATGGGGGATGATGGAAGGTATAGTGCAACTGAGAATCTTACAGTCAGCTTTTAGAAGGAGTGATTCTTCGTCTTCAGGTTGAAGGATGTCATGTTCATTTTGGGCCTAAAGAAAAATCTCATCTTTGTTGTAGTGTTAGAAGATTGTGGTTATGATGTGTTATTTAACATAGGAAAGGAATTCCTAAGACACATAGCCATGAGACAGATGAAGTAGATTGAGCTTCTTGTGAAAAACTTGTACAAGCTAGATGTGGAGAATTGTGTTGCATTGAGCAAAAATGTGGAGAAGGTGCACAACCTCAATGTCATTGAAATTTGGAATAAAATACTTGGCCATTTGCATCATGGAACTTTGAATATAATTTTGTAGATAACCACAGGCCTCCTCAAAGGAGAACTTGAGCAACAATATGTACCTTGGGGAAGTACACAAAATCCACATTTCATGATCGGGATAACAAAACACATGCACTCTTGGAAAGGATCCACTTTTGTGGACCTTTCTTGATAGAATCCACTTCCAGGCACAAATAGTATTTCATTTTTATTGATGACTTCTGATGAAAGTGTTAGATCTTCTTCATGTGGAAGAAGGACGAGACATTCTCAAAGTTAATAGAATTCAAGGCACTGGTTGAGAAATAAATAGGCAACAAGGTGAAGGCTCTCAGGAATGATAATGGAGGTGAGTACGTGTCAAATGAATTTAAACATTTATGTGAAAAGAAAGCCTTCGATGAGAGTTGACATCACCCCACAACCCATAGAAAAATGGGGTGGCTAAGAGAAAGAATCATAACATTGTGAGAGTAGCGAGGGTGATGTTCCATGATCAATGCCTACTTTTTCATTTATGGGTCAAGGTGTGCAACGCAACAATCTATTTGTAGAATTGGAGTCCTCTTTGGATTCTAGGCATTATTACACTGGAGGAGTCCTTCTTGAGGAGAAAGTCAAATGTGTCACACTTCATGATTTTTGGAGCCTTTGTTTACTTCCATGTATGCAAATAATCAAGGAAGAATCTAGAACAAACAACATGATTGGGGTATTTTTTGGTTACACATAAACTCTCCACAACTATCGTGTGTACTTGCTATCCCTCAGAATTATAGTTCTGTGAAGGATGTAAAATTTGATGAAGGAAAAGAAATGCAATTATCTCTTGAGAGGAAGCTTCATATAACTAGAAGAGGAGATTTTACCTCTAAAGGAGGAACCTCAAGAAGTTATGGAGAAACCACAAATTGAGGAGTAGAGAGTGGAGATAACCAATCAATCAGAACCATCTAGAGAAGGAAGCAAAAGCACCAAGGAAGCTAAGAGGCTTATGCAGGATGTGAGGAAGAATGTAGGTTCTCCTTCAAGTCAATGCATGTAGAGAAGGTCACCATATGGGTACACTAGCTACATGGTTGTTACACAGTATTTTGTCACACTCCCAGTCTCATATCCTAAGTGTTTCACTTTGTGTCGTCAATGTTGCAAGTGTCGCAAAGTGACAAAAATTGTAAAAAACAATGTATCCACCATAAAACATGTTTAGAAGCATCCCTAAATTAAAAATAAGACTTTCCTTGAAGAAATTTTGAAGAACTTATCCAAAACCTTGTTTTGCAAGTCTAGTGCTACTTTTAGCAGACAAAATCCCACTGGTAACCTTTTGTCTAGCTAGCGAATAGCACTCACCGCCTGCCTTTTGATAAGAAAGTAAACGTTGGTCCTCTTCAGGTAGTTTTTCCTAAAATGGAGGAGAATATTCTCCTACTAAATGTGTTACACAGTAAAATGTCACTGCCATCATGTCAGTCTCCCTACTGTGCTATAAAACCACATTCACCTAAGCGCATGCTCCTTGAAATGGCTAAAAACTCTCTTTGCCTAAGTTAATTGAATCATCGCGTCTGTTAATCAAATAACCGCGCTGACTGGCGGAGGATAATGTAACCGCTGCGCTGCCAGCGCGGAAGCACACGTGTTTTCCGCGCTAGTCCAATTTCACGGACAGAGCGCCCTCTGCTTGTACTATTGAGCGCTGACCAGACCTCTTCTGTAATAGATCTGCGATGCCAGCATGCCAGCCCAGTTTTGCACCCGCGTTGATCCTGTTTAGGCGAATTTGTTCTAACAACCAACCTTCCAGATGACTCTAGACTTGGCTGTTAGCATTGTTGAGGTCGCCATCCTTTCTCTGGAATGTTTGTTCGACTGATCACCCACTTATCTTGGGGGAGAGCTCATCCTTTACCTATTCATGGAGACTCCTTCTCCTTTATAAGCCTCCTCCATTGCCCATGAGCAGCTAGTTTTGGAACATATAGACTTTGATTGAGGAATTCTTAGTGCATTAGTGCTGCTCTTTGTAGGCATTTGGTGTGTTGTGTGAGGATTGCTTTTGAGCTTGAGGAAGGTTATGAGCTTGTTGCCTTGTGTGTGAGAGAGAGAGACCTCTTTGACTTGGGAGATCCACTTCAAAGGTGAATGCTTGGAAGACATGCTGGCTGGACCCTCTAGAGAAGGACTCAGCGTCAGGACTTTGGTTGCACCTTACTCTATTTCCTGATTAATAAAGATAGATGACTACTCTTATGGTTCCATTTCCATTTGTCCTATGAATGATTAATGTAAATTGTATCCTTCCTGACTGATACATAGTTGTTTTTAGTAGATTTTACGCTCGTGTTTGCTCTCTCTTTTCTTGTGCAGGTGTCCATCCGCGAGGATAGTGGAGGACTGTGATCGGCCGGAGCGAAGGAGCGAGAGGATCATCTCGTCGACAAACATAGCGCTGGAACCCAAGTAGGTTTCTTTTACCCACTTGTTAATTACAACTAGGAACCTGCAGTGTAGCATTGTTTGATTGTTGCTAGACCCCCTTTGGGCTAGTAGGGATCGTCTCTATCCGTAGAGGAGATTTACCTCTCCAACAATTTGGCGACTCCGCTGGGGAGCTTGCTTGTCTCTTTGTATTTCACCCTTGTTTTTGATTTGATTATTGCCTCTGTGTCAAAGTTTTGGGATTGGTTTGTTGATTGATTTGTTTCCTAGTTCATCCTGGGAACTGCTCTAATTGCCTTGAAAGCCTGTTGCCTTGGTTTGGGGGTTTTTGGTTCGATTTTATTTGTTTTTTAGCCTCAGCGCGTTTTATTTTAAAACAGCTACGCTGACATCGCACAGTGTCTTCTTTGTCGTTTCTGTCATTGCATGTATACATTTAACAGTCGCGCTGACCTGGTTTTCGGGCCAGTGCCCTTTATCCGTGTCCTTCCGCACTAACAGCGCAAAGTTGCTACAAACCTTTTTCTGTCATCGCTTTGTTGCTGAGGGGTCACCCGCGCTGATCCTGTAAAACTCTCTTTTGTCCAAATTGACTTACTGAGCCTCTTGGTTTGGCTGTCCCCTGCGTTTTCCACTTGGCTTTTGGATTGATAATTTTGTTTAAGCTATAACTCGCTTGCTTGCAGGGCCTCGTTCCACGAGGGTTCGTTTATTGCTTGTTTTCAGTTTTTGCAAAGCCTTCCTTTTTGCTCTTGTCGCTTGGTTTGCATTTTGTGTTGACTTTTACGATTACTGAAGTGTGTCGGATCGTTGTTTGTCTGGTTGTGGACTCTCATCCTTCGGGTGTTCGCTTTTCTCCATTGATTTCGCGCTCAAACCCTAGGGTATCTAGTGGTCGTGTGTGTCTAAACTCCCGTTCAGGATCTTGTGTTCTTGGTTGATCAGCCAACTTCGTTTTTGTTTTCACGTTTGTTTGGTGATTGTTGAAAGTGATTGATTGTGTTCCAAGCGGTTTGCTTTCCTCCTTTGAATTCCTCGGTGTCTTGTTGAGCTTAGATTACATAGCTCATAAGCCTTTTTTTCCTTTGATTTGGGAAACTGGTTTTAGTGACTTGGGAATTGTCTTGTGTGTGCATTGAGTGATTTAGCTTTTCACTTAGTGTTGCTATCTCTCTAATTCATTTTAAGAGAACTTGTATGTCATTGAAAAGTAAAGCAAACTAGTGTCTTTTGCATTAATAGTTGAAAGGAAAAGAGCATTTCGTTATTTTGTGCTTTCAAAAGAAAAGTTTCATTTCCTTGCTGTTAGTTGCATTAGGTTGCGTGATTGCTTGAATTCGCTTTGTTTGTTTGAAAGATTCTCAACTCTTCTTAACTATAATTCATCGAACAAAATGATGATCTTTGGCATGTAGTTGCATTTAGGTGTTTTCGAGAGATCATACGGTAGGACCTGAAACTCAAACCTAATTCAAGATCAACCGTAAAATAAACCAAATTTATCTAAAAACGCATTGGAACTTAACGTGAATATCTAGA